>JAOUZG010004540.1:1041703-1067733 GCA_026289955.1 Argiope argentata | reverse complement strand
TTCCCTCTACTTTTATAATTATACCGAATAACTAGAAAATAAAAATTCTTATATCATTCACAGTTTGAATTAATTATCTGAATTTTTTAAATAAATAAAAATAGAAATTCGCAAATATTTGTTGCGAAAAAAGCCAACAAATATAATTTATTGACATATAATTTTATTAATTATTTGCTCGTTTTTACCAAAAAAATTTACAAAAGTTTTCTTTACTTTTAAAACAAAGATGTGAAAAGAAAAGAAATGCGTAGAATTATTTAACTTCGGTTATCCTGAATTTCTGAGTGCACAGCATTTAAATGTAATTACAAAGTTATTAAAACAAATCCAAATATTTATTTTTCATACAATATTATAGTTATTATAGAAAATAATTTTCAAATAATTCGATGTCTTTAATTGCTTTAAAACTGACCTTAATGTTAATGTTTCCGAATATAATAATAATAATAATAATAAAATAAATAAAAAATGATATATTTAAAATGTTTTTATTGGCTAAATGATGACCAACATTTTCCTTAATATTATATAATAACACTCTTGTAAACAGAATTTTGCGAGTAAATTAACCTATTTATTTTTTAATTGTAACAATTAGCACTTTCTTAAAAATTAATTTAAATTTCAAGAAAAGTCAGGTGTGTTAGTGATTATTTATACGATTCAGAAGTTAAGCTTAAAATTAAATAACATAAATGTTTGAGTGGAAACAATACAGAATAATTTATTTCTTTCAATTTCGTTTTAAGGTTCTATAAGATCTAATTCGTTTTTCCTGTTATTCTAATTTCAGAGGAAAAAAAGCATATACATTCTTAAATATGTGCAGTTCAAAATTCTTATGATTTAAAAAATTTCTTAAGAAATAATAATAATAAAAAAACAAAATTAAAAATCTTAAAAATAACATTTAAATCCCATCTTTCAAATTAATTTTGTACTTCAATATAACTCATTAGATAGAATAATATTTAAAGTTTCAGCAATATTTTATCGATTTTATTCTGTTTATACCGTCAGTAATGATACAATATTGATTTTTTTTTTATAAATTTGACAATGCATCGTTTTTTAAATGAAAACAGTTAAGAACAATATTTTTTATTTTTTTGGAAGCAAGATTAAAATTTTAAAAATCCTTTTTGCATAAAATTATGATCAGTTTTTAAAGAGATAATTTCCCGCCCCATTATGTGAGGAATATTGAATAATCATTAATTCTATTTTAATAGCCTAACGTACAGGTTAGTTAATATTTCATATGTATTAACTGGTTTCAAAAAGTGGCTTATAATTGTTATTGAAAAAAAAAAGATAAACTAAAATTTCAATAAAGCTTAACTAAATTGCATTAACTTTTTTCAGAAGAAACGCTACATACATGAAAATACTTGTTAATTTGCAATTGCATATTCTACGCTACATTAAATTTAACATTTAAATAATCACTTATATGGAAATCTTACGAATTTTTTTATAGCATTATATTTTTCTGGTTCTGAATGTATCTTTTATGTGCAATAGAATATATTTTCTTTATAATTTTTCTAACATAATTTTATTCACAAAAATAATTAAACATTATTAAAATTGAGTTTTCTTTTCGTTCAAGTTAATTTCAAAATAATCGAAACAATTTCCATACATAATGTTAGTTAATCCTCGAATTCCATAATTAGCCCACAAATTCTAAATATAATAAGTTTTTAAATTTGTAATTATCCAGAGTTTATTTTATTTCCCCAAATTCTGGCGTAATATTATTTAATTTAAATTCAATTTGTGAGCATGCTCTAAAATTGCATAATTCTATGGATAAAACATATTTCTTGACAAAATATCTTCATAAAGTAGATTATTTAAGAATATTAAAATAAAATTTTTAAAGCATATTAAACTAAATATTTCAAATGTCATAGAACATATTCTTTAAAAAAATATGCTTTATAAATGCTCAATTTCTTTTCTAGAGAACTTATAGATAACTTAGCATCATAGAAAACACCAAAATTATATCAGTAAATGAATAACATCAAATGATTTCAGATTTATATTATAGCATTAAACTATTATTATATGTAGACTCTTTTAAGTAAGAAGATCCGATTAAAAAAAATATCCTAAGTAAAAGAAAATAGTTCTTTTTGAGAAAGGCTCTGTTTGCTGATTTTTTTGTAATGAATTGAAAGACATTTATTACAGTTAAATAAAGCATTTCGAATAAATTTAAAAATTACAGATGCATAAGTTCCACGAGAAAAGATTTTATGCTGCCTAAATAAGAAGAAATAACTAATGAAACACCTATGACTCATTGCATGAAATTCTGCATTTTGAAAATGACTCATGACTACATTTGTATATTCTGTATTTTAAACATGGCCAATGACTCCTTGAATAGTCTACGTTTTTTGAAAGTGTCCCTTATTACATGTTTTATGTTGTCTTTTTTAAATTTAGTATTTATCATCTCATTTATAACTTTGATTTTGAAAGAGATTCTGGTGTGATTAAAATTTTCTTACGTATCGATAAATCAACTTTTGAAAATAAAAATTAGTAAAATAACATTTATTATCTGACGTAATATGATATATGTTTCATCTGACGAAATAGAGATTTTTCCTTTTTATTTTATTTTTTGCTCAACATTTAACTGGCCGCCTCATGATTTTGAGATTTTGTTTAATATAACTACCTTTAAATGTATTAAGAATCATCAAAATAATTCAGTCTGTCTGAATAAACTACTATAAATAATAAAACACCAATTACTCTTTTACAAATATTTCAGTTATATTATGAATATTATCAATTGTTGTATGTTGTACGAGGCATATTCGGAAAGTAAGTACCGTTTTTTAATAAATAGAACAAAACATTTTTTTTTCAAACAAATTTTATTATTACATGAAAGACCAAACCTTAAACTATTTTTCTACGTAGTTTCCACCAATGTTCAAACACTTGTCGTAGCGAGTGACGAGTTTTCCTATGCCTTCCTCGTAGAAACTTGCCGCCAACGATGATAAACACGACTGCACGGCATTTTTAACCTCCTCGTCGGATCCATAGCGCTTACCACCGAACTCACGCTTCAAATGCAAAAACAGGTGGTAGTCAGATGGTGCCAAGTCCGGGCTGTACGGCGGGTGGTCAAACTGCTCCCAACCAAACTGTTGGATCAGTGTTTGAGTGGCTCCAGCAGTATGGGGCCGAGCATTGTCATGGAGCAACACGATTCCTTTACTCAGCATTCCTCTGCGTTTGTTCTGAATTGCTCGCCGTACTTTTTTTAAGGTTTCACAATATCGAGCGGCATTAACTGTTTCACCTCTGGGGAGAAATTCTGTGAGCAAAACCCCTTTCCTATCCCAGAACACAGTACACATGATTTTTTGTGCTGACATTGTCGTTTTGAACTTTTGTTTTTTTGGTGATTGTGTGTGCCTCCACTCCATTGATTGTTGTTTGGATTCAGGCGTAAAATGACAAACCCAAGTTTCATCACCAGTCACAATTTGTCTTAAAAAGTCCTCACCCTCATTACTGTACCGTGTGAGAAATGTCAAAGCACTGCCAAGTCGCTTGGTTTTGTGACCATCAGTAAGCATTTTCGGAACCCATCGAGAACACAGCTTGTGATAGCCTAATTTGTCAACAACAATTCCGTACAACACAGTACGTGAAATTTGTGGAAATTCGTCTGAAAGTATCGTTATTGTGAATCGTCTGTTCTCTTTGATTTTTTCATCAACTTTCCGTATCAGATCGTCATTGACAAGAGAACGCCGACCACTCCGAGCCTCATCGTGAACATTTTTTCGACCTTCATTAAACATTCTAACCCACTTCCGCACCATTCCATCACTCATCGCGTTTTCACCATACACTTCTTTAATTTCACGGTAAATTTCAGCCGGTTTCACATTTTTTGCGTTTAAAAAACGGATAACAGAACGAATCTCACAGTCGGCGGGATCAGTAATTGTCTTAAACATTTTAAACAAGCACAGCGAACTGGAAACACAACCTACAGCGTCCAAAATGGCGTCAGTTGAGAGTCAGTGAACAAGGAAGACTAGTGCGCATGCGCAGAACGCCGATCGCAGTGCTGCAGTGGCAGTATAATGAAACGGTACTTACTTTCCGAATATGCCTCGTATATTATTTGAAATTTCATATGTTTAGGTATTTATAATCTTGATGTATTTATAAGTGTTTTGTCGTGATTAGAATTTTCTCATTTCTTTATAGAAGTTAATATAGCTAAGTGGAAAATATATAAATTTAAATGAATGCATAAAATTGTGCATAAAAAAATATATAGTAGAAAATTTTATTCAACGAAGAAAATACTTAAAAATATGTTCTTTGTAAAAATTTTAAATGGCTATTATTTGATTTTAAGATGCCAGCTCAAAATGGTAAACTTCTTTAGTAGTGAACAATAAGCAAAAAGAATGTATTTTAAGGAAAGTGATAAATAAGTTTAGTTAAGTATTTCCTGTTAAAGGTACTTCAATGAAGTACCCTAGAAAATTCGTTGACTTTTCAATTTTCCCAAAAGTTTCTAAGAAAAAATTATTAAGGTAAAATAATATATACTAATTTCAAACTTTATTATACTCGCGAGAAATATTTATTTGACAGACACTTTTTCAAAATCTTTAATGTAATATTTTTATCATTTTTTCATAGCTACTTTATCACGAATTTATTTTTGTAAATAAATTATTCATTTTCAAATGGAAGTATTATTGTATTTCTGAAGGAAAAAATGAAACATAAATCTATATTGGAAGTATTTTATCAATATTACAAAATGAACATTTCCATATAAATACTCTAAACTTTTAAAATAATGAAATTGCTAACTTTTAGATTAATATTCAAATATATATTATAATGTAAACAGATGTTTGGGAGATTTTATAATATTATTATCTTGAAATTTCAGTTACGTTACTATATCTGATGTAACTGAATTAACTGTTATTTTATCTAGAAATTTCAGTTACATTAGACATTAATCTGCTTTATAAAATGATATCTAATCAACATTAATATGCTTTATAAAATGATATCTAACGCTTTGAATCGAAACTAATTTATTTGCAATATGTAAAATAACATGCATTTCCTCTATATCTCGTTCAGATGCATGTGTGGTTTATAAGTTTGAAACTGTATTTTCAAGTGCATATATGGAGCGAATTCTAGGATTTTGGTAACATTTCTAGTAACTACTGATGTGAAATGATGAACTATAATTTGCAACACCAGCCGTCTCAATTAAATGAGTAATATTTTGTTCAGTGAGTCATGTAGTTGCCACTGACATTACACACAGCTTTATAATTTAGATTTAGAGTTCAGCTTCATTTTAATTTGAAAATTCTTCTATTTTATTTTGAAATAATTATATACTTTGTTTGAATAAACAAGTACTATAGGAATGAAACACAGCTATAAAAGCTATAGACTTCGTGAATGAGTCTTAGTTTGATTTTTAATCTTCGAATACTACTATAAAATGTCATATATATTGGAACATTGGTGCCCAAGTATTCGAAATACATATTGAATAACTTTTTGTTAATAGAATATCAAACCCTCCTTCGAGCAATCCTTTTTGTCCTAGGATTCATCGTGAATTATCGTTGCCGTGGTAATACCAGAAAGAAAACTGAATTTAAACCCGATTGGCAGTAACCAACTAGTAAACATTTCTTTTCACAAGAGTTATGTCCTGTCTTTGTAATGGTGGTTACTCGATTCCTATTTTATACACATACTCGGGAAAATTAGACTAGTCAATATACTAGAAGCTTCGATCCCTTTATTTCTTTGTAAAATATATCATTTTATTTCTTTGTAAGATATATGCATTAAAGAAGATTCTCATTTACTCTGAAAATTCAATATCTACATTTAACTCAGATATGACGCTGTTAGCCTTCATAGTTTTAGGATGTTTATAAATTGATGTTTTTTGATTGGGAGAAACCTTCTGGTACTAAAAATATCAACAAACAAACTAGTCGAAATGAAATTCTAATTACAAAAAATGACTATTTAAGTATTGATTGAAAATAAATATTCCTTAAAATTTTATTCAGAATTCTTCCATAAGGGTGCTGCATATTTTATTAGAATTTTAAAAATTTCTTGATTGCTTGCCATTCGCAAATTTTATATTTTTGTTATGTAAAGCCATTATCATATATCACTTGCAATTTCTCTCTCATACAAGAAGTTGAAAGATTTTACTGGTTAATTGATATTTATGTATTTCAAAACAGGATTAAACTGAGGGCATGAAATATTTTAAGATTTCAAATATCATTGTATGAACTTATTACTTGAATTTAAAAAGATAAGCAATTTTTCAAAATTGTGAGCCATCCATTGTGTTTTATACATTGGTAGTGGTTTAATTTATTTGGCCCTCTTTCGATGCAGTTGAAAAGCTATTTTTAAACAGATGATTTTAGTTTTCGTCTCTGGTCGATTAGAAAAGCTTGCACCAAAAATAACAAACTGTCACTGCACATTAACAGGGAATGCCACAATATACTGTCGAGATTAAAACTTTTTTGACCTATTAATGGGTTATCATAGATGTAGAAAAAATTGAAGCCTTCTTGACCTATCGATGGTTGATCACATTTGTTAAAAAGATTGAAGCTTTCTTGAAATAACAACGTTTGACCATATATGTATAAAAGATTGAAGCTATCGTGACTTAGATATAGATGACAATATAGTCGAAAACCATCATGACCATATAGGTAGTAGTCACGGTATATCAGTATATCGTTACCAAAACGAATTTATTTAGATTCCAAAGACATGGATGCAAAATTTATCTAAATGATCCTGAACATGCCGTTTTAATTGATAAATGTATTCAATTGCTGGAGAGCAGTCGGAATCCTTTCGATATCCATTGGATAGGTCCTCATGATCTATTTACAATTGGAGATAGAAGAATCTGGGGAAAAATGATTGTCGTTTTTTGGCAAATGAAGTAAATTGCAGGATTACATTTACTGTCTCAAAACTCTTAAGAAATATTTCTTGAATAAATGCACGAGTGATATTGTTGATTACGTAACTTTAACTTTGCATAATATCAACAGTTAGGGTATTAGATTCCAAAATGATAATTTTTATTTACTAAATAAAATTTTCCAACAGGATGTGTAATTAGCAAGAGTACATTCGGGTTCAAGAATCTTCGAACTTCTTGTCCGTGAGCTATGATCTTATCGGATTTTACAATTATTGCATTTTATAATATGGGGAAGTATTTAAAGCATTGCATAGTACATTTGAGAGTAAGAGAAAATTATTAAATAAAATGATAAAGAGTAAAAAAAATATTGGATAAGTTTTTATAAGGGCCTTTATTATAGATTGGAATGAAAAATACAAGATAAATGTTAGAATTATGAATATCTATACGCTTGATTGAGCTGAGCTTTCTATTTTGAAAATATTCATAATAGATATAGTTGAGTACATAGCTAAAGAGTAATCTCTGATCCTTTTACAACTAGCAAAATGAAGAATTTGTAATGAATAGTTTCATATTCCATTTTGGAGGCATCGAAAACTTATTGTTACAAAGGAGAAATCAATTCTTAATTTTGTATTAAGAATTTTTCACTTTCTTCATTTTGGATCTTTAGGTACAATTGGTGTCAATATTTTTCTATCATTACCGTTAAATGTGATGGTTTGGTCAATTGAAAGGATCTTCCTACTCGGCAACCAGTTTCGTAGTGGAGGGTTATGCTTGTTTCCGAGCGAGCTTTCTGTTCGGTTGTGGAGCTCAATCTTGGAGATAGAAAGCACTAAAATAGTCAATAGCGAATTAATTATCTAGTTTCTATAACACAGCTGTGGTGTTCACTTTGGGAATAATATAATTGGGATATCGGATTGTAAATATAAGGAATCTTTGCACACTGTGAATCCTCAATGAAATTGAGAGTTAAAACCTGAAGCTTCCCATTCTAAACTATAGGAACGAAATCATCTACCAGGCTATTGATAGACTAATTTGGTAATAGAAATGATCGAAATCATGTAAATATTATGTTATAGGAAAATTATTTCTATGCCATTCGGATATTTATGAAATAATATTAGTCAAATAATTATACAACATAAAATGAAAAATACTTCGACGAGAACAATTTTCTTTAGAAATCAAATTTTTGTCAATGGAAATCGTTCTGAAAATTAGACACCATCATTCAAAGTACTTTCAGTTATCCCATAATATATGAGAATTAACACGAAAATCATATAATATAAAGGGTGAATATTCTTAATTTAAAACCCATTCATCATGTATTGACGATGAGTAAAGTTACTTCATTTCATAAGAGTAAGATTGAATCTGTATGGTTCACAATAAGAAGGCTTGAATCTGACTTTCTTTAAATCGCTGGGAGTGTCTCTCCTCCTCTCTATTTTCTAGCACACTCAGACAGTGAAACACTCCCTTCTTGCTATCTCCTGAGTGAATTCTTAAGGTAGTGTTGAGGAGAAAGAAGCAAATGCCCCAGGCTCTCGATAAATCCATAAGAGTGCGTGTCTTTCTCGTGCTCAACATTGACGTATTGTGACACAGTATTGAACAATTTCTGCTTCGTAATTTGATGAAGAGCACTGAATACGAATTTTTGTTGTCGCATTTTTTTTGGTGTCTTGCAACATGAATTTTTTCCCTCAATTGTTGATTCTACTTGTTTATCGAATTATATATTAAGTCGAAATAAACAGAAAGAGTTCACATTTTTAACGTATTTTATACAGGAGCAAATGTTGGTATGCATTGTTGTAGGTGCAGACGTCCTGGCATAGGAGTAGCGTGATCTGGGTGTCTCGGGTTCGATTCCCGGTTCGGACATATTTGTACTTCTTTATTCTATCTGTAAGTTGTGTGAATGTAAAAAGGGGCTTTGCAAGAGACTGTGATGAGTGAGTAGCCAAAGTCGTATTCTTGATCTTAGTTGGCGCAGTTACAAAACAATAGAAGCTGATCAGGCTTAAATAGGTGACAGCCTCAACGACCTTGTCCATGGCAAGTGCTATAAGAAACAACAGCATTATTGAATATAAAATTATTATAATATTAAATTTATTAGTTTTTTTCTAAAATTATCATGCTAATATGGACATGCATTGGCAAACACAGTTGTAATCATGCTTCGTAAAAATTTGATTGAAACTTATAAATGAATAACGAATCATAATATATATCAAATCAATCAATCACAACATGTCATTGTTTAAATTCCCTATATTTAGATCTGAAAATTTAGCAAAATTTCGTAGTCGAACTTTTTGACAGTTAGAATAGTTTGTATTCTATGTATGCGAAAAAGCAAATTTAATAAGACAAAATTTGTTTTTTTTTTCGATATTCAATACTATTGTTGTTTATAACTAAAATTTTTCCATCATCAAAATTGTTACACTGTTTTATTCTTCTTTTAACAGTATTTTGCTGCATTCCTATATTTAGCAATATCTTCTAATATACTGCAATCATTAGCTTAGTAGATGAAAAAATACAAATAAATTTGCTATTTATGCTGCAAAGTCATGACCAAGAAATTTTAATAAATGCTTTCCTCTTCATATGGATCTGCCGTCGTCCGAGCAGAGATATAGTACATTTTCCTCGTCATCTGGACGTGCTCGGTTCGTGTCTTGGATAGGGCATGAATTTTCTTCTGTGCTATCTGTGAGATGTGTGAACTTGCTCCCTATGGAAAGGGGTTGCCCAAGAGTGTGTGTGTGTGTGTGTCTTCTTCATATGAGCTAGAAGTCAGACTTTTGCCCTCGGCTGCTCAGGGTTCCATAACCACAGAAGCTACTGCACCCCATTGTGAAACCAACACGTCACCCTCATCCTCATATGGATCTAAATAATTTTATTCTAAATTGAAATTAAACGTGACGCTAATCAAATATCAAATGATCGTTTGATCTTAATGTCGCAGAAATAACAAAATAAACTGCCACATAAAGAGAGTGAAAAATGGAAATGGCAATTCTTGTTTTATAATGAATAATCAAGAACCAAATTCATTTAAAGCGGAATTTTCATGACACACGTATAAAGTTTTGTTAATCAGAATTTTCTCGTCTGATATATAGGAAATACTTTTATTTTTGGTCAGGCGTATCCAATTCAAAACCTAATTCCATCAAACCCCGTTGTGAATGCGGACCTCGTGCAGTATAAATCCTATTCCATAAGCCTAGTTTGATGTCCCTGGTATGGTGGAGAAGTATGAAATTCGGGTGCCAGCTGGTGTGTTATATTTTTTATTTGACAGGAATAAAAATTTATTAAATCCGTCCTGAATTAGTTCTTGTATTTATCCTAATTCACACCTGGCGTTACTTAATATGACTTATTATCAGCAAAGTACAACTTTACGATAAGTATTTTGTGCCTTTTATTCTAATAGATTTTAAGTTAGAAAATTCAGTTACATGACTTAGCTATTCTCTGCGCTTTCCAAACTATATTATATATCAAAGTCCCTGCCATTAGGAAACATTCTGATACACTTTGTAGAGGAAGGGTAATAAAATTGATATAAAAAGAGTTTTATGACAGCTTCGCTGAAAAAGAAAAGAATCAGCAAACGAGACAATGATGTCAAAGAAATCGATAGCATTGATAGGCTTACGGTAGAACGGGCACCAGAACAACTGTAGAAAGTTATTCAACCGAGTAAAGTGAGCCAGATCTGGTTAGACTTTTGGACAGAACATTAATTATACTGTAAGAAATTTAATATGGATTATTTTGACAGATAAAAAGGATTAATTTTGAATTTTCAGAATGCCTTACGCAGTAAGAATTATTTAAATCTTTTTTCACCCATGTGATAATCTGGATATTTGTTATGTCTAATAATCATTATTTGTTTATTAATTAGAGAGTTTTACTTTTAACACTTGGGTTACTCTCATTATTGGGATCCTTTTAACAATTGGATTATTAATCGTTTGGATTCATCTTTTAAACAATTGATATAATTTTGAAGAATGAGTATTGAAAAAGGATTTGAAAGCAGAAAGTATAAACTCATAACTTATTTTAGCAGTTGCATGGAAGAATATAAGAAACATTTGAAATTTTAAAACTCCGACTGATTTCACCAAGATATGTATAATTTATATGTAAAGAATAAGTGGTAAGAAATACGTCAGTCTACATCACGATATCAGATCAAAAGAGTCACAATACGACGCAAAATATTTTCTTTCAATCGTCCTGGTTAAGGGGAAGCGCTTTTTGACCTTGATATGGGTGTCCTGGGTTCGAGTCCCGGTTCAGGCATGGTTGTTTTTATGTGTTCGATCTATGAGGTCCCCCTGTTAAACGGGGATGTGCCAGTGAATGTGACGCATGAAGTAGTCATGTCGTACTCTTGGCCCTGGTTGGTGCTACTGAAAACACGAGACGCTCAATCGGCTTAAAATTGCTGATGGCAGTCAGCGCGCTTATCCATGGCAAGAGCCATTAGTATGAACAACGATATATTTTCCTTTGGGTTTATCTATGGGGTTTTGATGGGGATTTCGTTGACACATGTAGTATTATTGAAGAGTAAATTAGTTATCTTTGGAAGATTGTCGAAATCATTAATTATTTTTATCCCTTATTTTAGACCGAGAAAGCTGCTAATTCATGAGTATTTTTAGAGTGCGTGCTAAATGTAATTAAAAATATATTGAACTAGATCAGGAAAAAAGAAGAAAAAAATAAATTAAACTAATATAAGTTAAAAATTATACAATTAATTGAGATTTAAATTAGATGAATAAATATCTTAAAATATATAAGATTTTATCCAGGATTTTTAGTTTTATAACAAATACCAAAACCCAATGGACATTCCACTATTATTATTTATAAAATAAAAAAAATCAATTAATGAAAAACAAAAAAATAGTGGCTGCAACTCATCACGCCCGGTTCATCAGATAAGAAGGGGAATATGTGATGTGTATGATTTATGTATGCATCTTGATGAGGCGATTTAAAAAATTACTATATTTTTTTATAACACAGTCACACACATATAAAATTATTTACATGAAGACGTATTTGGATTGTCAGGTGATGCACATCAACTCTTTTTTAGGAGCGAATTGTTTTACATTTTTATTATATATTTATTTTACTTTTTTACTGCATAATTTTGCTACTGATGCGCGTCAACAAGAGAATCCAAATATGCCTTCATGTAAATAATTATATATATGTGTGAATGTGTTGTAAAAAATTAGTAATTTTCTAACCTCCCTCATAAAGATGGATTCATAAATCATACCCAATACACCATCTTCTTACACTAATCCAGTAAATACTCAAGTATCAAAATTTATAAGTTAATTCATATTGAGTTATGAGATGTTAATCGGTTGTCCTTTCAAATGAATTTATAACTACTCAGTAATATAATATATCTAAATCAATTTGCGATGTGTTACAATCATGTTGTAATTAACTGAAAATTTCCAGTTTCCTGAGCATGTTGTTGTTGCATTCCCCCTTTGGCCAGCAGTGCTTGACCAGGTCCATGACTGGATGGGTAAAGATTGTAGCCTCTGTTAATCACAAGGATATTCGCATAATAAAAATATACAAATTAAGGTTTTTTTAAAACAATGACCTTCTTATTGATATATTTTAGAATCTTCTATTGCATATCAAATTAAAGAGAAAATAAAAAAAGAGTAACATAAAAAATATTTATTTAAAAAAATCAATTCTTACTTATGTTAACAAAGATTAATTTTATTTTAGTTACTTTATATTAAATAATTACAATCCTTTTTATTGTTCTCGTGTTCTGTTTAACTACGGAAGGAGAAGGGGGTGCAGTAGCTTCTGAGGTTATGGAAGGCAGAAGTCTAACTTCTAGCACATACACGTCACAAACACTTTTTACGGTGTGGTCTTCGTTCATGCATTTTCTTCATTCATCGACAGATCGTAACTAAGATCTGGAACAGAGAACGATTCCCTCTGACCTAATACCCTACGTAGCCTTACTCTCGACGTGGAGGACTTTGTGCCGACGACCGATTTATCGTCTACCACATCCAAACACCCCCACACAGAGTCTTCAGCTGGTGAGGTTCGAACTAGACACCCAATGAATTTGAATCCAACACTCTACCATTCAGGCTATTCCGGCCTAAAAACTAAAATTCTGTAAATAACTGATAAAAAAATTATACTAGTGTTGAACTTTCAGCACCTATTGAGGCAACGTAAAATGCGTGAATTTTTTACACCAGTTGGGGTATTGCAATATAGATTAGAAATTTTTAATTTTTTTATTCTGAATTACTTTAATTCCAAAGTATTTCAAAATAAATTTGAAAATTCGAATAATTAACAATGTTTGATTTTAAATGCCTTAAACATTAAGAAAGCACAAAATCATTTAAAATAATCGGCCGGAAAACATCTTAAGCCTAACCTCATTATCTCAGGGAAAAAAAACAATCTGAACTCTTTACTTATTTAGCTGTGGAGAAATGAAGGTTTTTGGCTATAAAGTTAGATTTGAAATAATCGATAAAAATTAATGAATGAAGATTAGAAAAAAAACTATATTAACATTAAATATCACTCACTACAAGTTTTTAAAAAAATGTACTTGAATTTGAGTTAAACAATTTATATATTTATAGGGCGAGTGTGAGCTAATAGTAGGAATTGATAAAACATCCACAAATGCCGTTTTCATCGTGAATATATCAGTTTTCTGATTTAATTCAAACGAATAAGCGAAACAAGCTGATATTTCTTTCTAGGTTAATCTGCATGACATTATAAACAATGTATAGGAAAATGTATCATGAATATTTGTTCTATCCCAAGCATCGTTGAAAATCGATAAATAAAAGGATACAGAATTTTAAATGCTAGAACTAACCATTCTAATTGTGCTTATTGTGGTGTCCTCATTACCATCATAAAGTACTTAGTATTTCACAAAGTGTAATAATTATACGATACATGCTAATTTCAAGTATGCATTAATTTAAGATATGGATCTTAAAATGCTTCTTTGATGGGAGAAGTGCTTAGGAAATTCTTATCTGGTCTCAACACGCAAGTTAATGAACTATAATTTGCATAATTTTTACACTCCACTTGAAACGTGAGGAACATTCTTAAATAGAAAATGGCAGAAACTTATCAAAATTTCGTATCTTCAATCGTTTTATCCAAACGGTATTTTTTCCTCATAAATTAATTCACACGTTTTATTGAGAATAATAAATAGCATGGTTTTGAACAGCCTAGAAGAGCACTAAACTGATGCAAATTACTATAAATTTACATCTATTATTGGTGTGATTATATTCTGGATATTTAGGTTAAAAAGTCCACATCATCTTGGCATCAAATGACGCTTTATTCTACAAAAAACACCGCACACTGGTTAAAAATACGGAAAAAGTGTATAAAAAATAGTACTTGTAGATAATACTAAAAATACAATCAATTAGCAATTCATTACTACAGTTTATCGAGAGGGAAAAATCTGCGATGAAAACTCCAAAAAATCTTTCATTCGTCTTTGAGCATAGAGTTCTATAGTTCATGTGTTCTAGACTATTTAGAGTGAAAAATCTGCGATGAACACTCCAAAAAAACCTTTCATTTGTCTGTGGGCACGCAGTTCTATAGTTCATGTGTTCTAGAGTATCTAGAGGGAGCGATATGCGATAAGAACTCTAAAAAAACTTTCATTCTTCTTTGAGCATGCAGTTCTATTGTTCAAGTGTTCTAGAGTATCTAAATTGAGCAATCTGCGACAAGCACTCCAAAAATCTTTCATTCGTCTTTGAGCATGCAGTTTTATAATTCATGTGTTCTAGAGTATCTAGAGTGAGCAATTTGAATGAGAATTCCCCCCCCCCCCAAAAAAAAAACTTTCATTCGTCTTTGAGCATGCAGTTTTACAGTTCATGTGTTCTAGAATATCTAGAGTGAAAGATCTGCGATGAGCACTCCAAAAACAATCCTTCGTCTTTGAGCATTCAGTTCTATAGTTCATGTGCTAAGATATAGATCTCGAAGGAATTTGTACGTCAGTTCCTATTAGAGAGATTTCCAAAAATCTTGTGTTTTCAAGAACCTTCGTTTTAGGTGCAAAATTCATCACAACATGACCAAGAAATTTAAGTAAAGTGACATACATTGATCATACATTAAGAATAAAATATTATGTTCATTAAGTAATTATGTGTGTAAGGAAATCTACTATATTACGCATTTATAATACTAGTAAATCTCTCTCACACTTGTTTATATCTTGTATTTCATATCACAAAATTTTTAAAGTTTATGAAAATTATGGTTAATTATCGACAAAATGCTGGAAATATTTTGCATCTTTCATTGAAATATATGTAATTGAAACACAGGTTAAGACTTACCTCATTCGACATAAATTCCTTTTTACTGACAGATACAGGGATGTTTACCAAAAACGTATTTTTCAAACTCCGCGTTGTCTAAAACTGCAGATTTGCCTTTCGAGTTCAAATTGTTTGACAATTCTATGCATTCTTTATACTACAAATACGAGAAAGCAGAAAAGTATAAAGAAGAAAGAGTCCAGAATGCCAATAATCAAAGATTTAATAAATATTAGAATACTCACGGAGACAGATATTTTATTGCTTTGGTTGAAAAGTGGAAAACATTTCTGAGCCAACTTCAAGCAGTTTCATTTGCCCACAAAAGATTTTCCGATTTATCCAATAGAAATGTATTTTCCAGAAGGAGACTCTGGTTTCAACGTGTTCATGCGGTGGAATGTCGAATCTCAAAGCTGAAGAAATTGTAGAAAAGGGCAGAATTATTGCTTAAATCCTCTTACTTTTGAAAGTTTGAGAAAAAAAAAAACAGATTTTTTTTCCTCAAGGACCCCTCTCAATTCGAAAGGAGCTCTTCTTTTCTTACAAAAGCGCATTGGATTTCAGGATTTTTGAAATCGATATCAGTATAGAATATTTTTTTTTGTTTGTATAAGATGCTGTAATCTCTATTGCAAACTATACTTCTTTTTTTTCTTTTAGAAGTTGCCTGAGTTTTTAGCAATATTTCAAAAGAGCTCTTAAATACGTTTTATGGTACCAGTGTTATTTAAAAGTTCATATTTTCTCAGAAAAATATATTTCAAAATCTATCTATATCTATTGTTTTTTAGCATAGATTAGTGAAAAGTATCTTTTTTTAATTAAATATATGATGCGCCACAATATTTTATCATCCTTTTTTATGTATTTGATGCAGCTTTTAAATATTTAAAAATAATTCGAGCTTTAGTCAGTATGTACATAACTACATATATAGACATAATCATTATAATTATAAAAGTTAATATTTTGAAACAATTGATCCCGGCTCGATGTCAGAAGTCATTTCACACAAAAAGAGTGGATTATCAATTATATGTTTTAAAAACAAGCCGCTACTTAAAATAGCTTTATTTAAAAGCAATGCAGTTTTTAAACTATAATTCTGAAATTTTTACAAACAATGAGTTTCTTTAATTAGCTTACTTTTAATATTGAATTGCTGCTGAATTTTAATATATGTCGAATATTTTTGATTTAATAACAAAGGAAATTAATATTAATATATCTATAAATAGTATAAAATGAAATATCCTGATAGCATCAATATGATGGAACCACAAAACCACAAGAAATAATTAATGGATATTGGATATATCTACAGTGATTCGTAGAGCATTTATGGGGAAAGGTATTAGTAGATCAAATTCATATCAAAATAAAAAGGGCAGATTTATAATTTAAATTTTAATTTATCTTTGCAAACGCGACAAACTGTGCATGTGCATATAGCAAGAGCGGCGATTATGCATATGCGGAACATTTCTTTATTTACGTCTGATTTTAATCAGCAATTTAAATCTTACTATGCTCAAAAGAAGGAAATTCAACATTGATGGGAACACATTAATTGCCAAAAAGCTTTGTTTTTTTTTTCTCGATAAGGAATTCGCCTACAGGATATCAGAGAAATAATGCCCACACTTAGGGAAATGGATTAAAGAATGAGAATCATGATTAATAAGGTTTGATGAGCGAAATAACCGTCTTTCTTTTAATCGTATCTAACTGAATTGCGGAGACAGAATAAATTTCTTGAGGAGCGAAATGTTTGTCTGCGTTTTCTTTATGGAGTTACCATATTTTTATCTTTGTAACAGTCTAAATATTTCTGAATATGTGCTAAAAATATTTGTTGATATTTTTGATAATTTCTAAATATATATATTTTTTGCTTGATATCACGTTACATAAGCATGTCATATCGGGTGGAGGCTAGCATTAAGCTTATTTTCTTCTTGGATACTATGCTACGGGCAACGCCGGGCTGGTACTGCTAGTTTGAAATAAAAGAAAGCCTTACGTTTAGAAACTGAACTATTTAATCAGAATTTAAAATGCATTTATTTTCGTTCTATAATTCTCTCATAAGCGGATTTGGATAATAAAGAAATTGTATTACAATTTAACGAGATATACATTTTCATAAATATGTCATAAATTTTCTTGTGCTGTTTTCTAATAACACGTGTATTTTTTCAAACGTTTTATTTCCTTTCTTGACTATTTTCTCTTGCTTCTTTTGAAGTTGGTTATGAAATATTGCACCTCTCTCAAAACAATCAGTTTCTTGCTGCTTTGATATACTTTTAGAATATTGCAAATCTGTGAACATTGTCCTTAAAGAAAAATGTATTCATATGATACTCATAAAAATATATAAATTTATTGCATCGAATTTTTACATAGGCCAAATATAATGGAAGCATTTATTTTTTAATTTAAGGCTTTTTTTTTAGCTTCATTCTATTACAATAGTTGCCAAAATTGACTGAGCATGGCTTACTTTAAGAATGTAAAATATGGATTATATGTTGTGTTTACGTTCAAGAAATAAAACTAATTAATTAAAAAAATAAATTTATTTATTTTATCAGAAACAGTCAGGTTTAGTTGTTAAGAGTTTATCATTTTTCGATTCTTGTAATATCCTGCGATATTTCTCAAATATATTTTAATCTTACTTACTTTATATTTCTGAAGTTTAATTCCATTTCCATGGTCTTTTTAAATAAAACTTCAGACAATTTCTATAGGGCAATTTCTTGGACATTATAATGATGAGAAATTAATTAGCTTTAGAAACATACTTACATTTGTTGGATATTTATAGTAAATTTTATACTTTATAAATTACGCTATGAGGCTTTAAGAACGTCTGGAATTTCAATTACCCTTAAACACCTTTTCAACACTTTGATATAAAATATATAAAATAATTGTAATAAGTAAATAATAGCAGGATTATTGTTCAATTGAATTTATATTCAAGATTATTTTACTATATTAGGTAATTATCATATATAATGACTCTTTATATCATAAAAAAGTAACAAACAAATTACTTTATTTGTAAAATGAAATAAAACAACAATATTCATAAATAATTGTACAATAACGAGATTTTTAATCATTATTTATAGTTTTTGTGCATAGTGTTTTATACCTCATTTACAACGAGCACAGCGTTATTCAATTTTCACGGTACATTTTCCGCTCACGGTTTTTATTTAAGAGATACATTTTTGTAGTTACATTACTGTAACAATCTCAAATTTCGCACTTTTGCATTTTAGTGAATATGTATTTATATAAATTCAGTATTTATTACTGGCATTTTATTTATTTCATCTGAAATTTCTACAGAATCTTTCAATTTTTTGTCTTCTCCGGAATCTAAATTAGAACAAAATAGCTCCCCACAGTCCGACTTATTCACAAGTTCACAACTAATTAACAATTTCAACAAGGCTTAGACCTTTTCTGTGAGCTATCGTTTCAAGGTATCTGCTCTGCACAAGATTTGAAAATCGAAGGAAATTTTTTATGAGTAGATAAGTAAATGCTACGTAACGAAACACTTAGGCATGGCGACTTTAGCATAAATGATTCATTACCGCTATAAGCCCAATAATACTGCATTCAAGCTCATACGTATGTGCGATTGTACTTAGGGATGTTTGTTTTACTAATGGTATCTAATGTTTGTTGAGCGCTTCTATTTATAAATATAAACTGTGCCGTTGTCCGAATAACACCAGAGGACGTTTTAGATAAATTTATTTGTTAATTATTCTTAATTAACAAATAACCGCAAGATCTTTTTTCCTGTGCAAGCACCAGGAAAAAAGATTAAAAGTCACCACAATATTTCAAAATACATTAAAAATTACGGAAAGGAGGACAAACCAAACAAACTCCGGTGTTCAAACGACACCAAGACGTTCTAGTGTTATTTCCGACAACAAGTGTTAAAAATTTTCATCAAACTAAAGTTAAACTTTTGTTAACTCTTTAATAATTATATAGATATTTAAATTCAAATTTCCCGAAAACAAGATAAAATCTAAAAAATAAAGTCAATCGAGAGAAAATGCACAATATCACTATTTTAAATTAAAATATAACAAATTTGAAAATGAAATCTACGAAATTATAAAATTTAAAGTTATTACGTGAAAACATTATTATTTTCAGTCATTATTTACTTTACATAATTTAAGTCATTACGTAGTTTAGACCAGTTTGAGAAATATATGGGTAAAAGCAGGTCAGCATTTTAAAGCTTTTTTAGCTTTCAAAGAAACATGCATTATACAAAAGCAATACTTGTAAAAGCAAGTAAAAATATGTATGCAGTTGAAAGATGTTGATGAATATTGTCATTTATGCTAAATGCCTTTCAAACCTGGATTATATGTAACCTTGAACCATTGAAATGTCCCTAACGAAGACAACATGTTCTCACACGATAAACTTATATGAGAGGATTCAAGCTGGAAAAAAAAGTGTCTTTCTTTTCAATTGTATAAATTAAGAAGACGGAATGCCTTTTAAATTTCTCTCATAATATTTTAATACTTCTTTTTTAATACTGAAATCATATTCATATGAATAAGTTTAGGAGTATCTTTCATATTTTAAATAAAAAATTATTTTTAAAAAAATATGATGCTTTCCTTTAAAAAAAAATGTAAGCAATATTTTAAAAATGAATCGTCATTGAATATTGATTTGACATTAACGAGAAGTGACACACATTAATGCAAAGTCTATAACATTTATTATAATATTAATTACACTTAGTTTAATCGAACAATATATTTAATAATACATTTTAGAAAAAAAACATTATTTTTAAAGAAAACGGAAATAACACTTTTTAAATCATATGCTTACTAGGATACTGAAATGACTGAGAAATATTACGTCCACTGGAAAGCATGGTTCAGCCAAATGAATATTAATGTAGCTGGAAAGTGGGTCAGCTGCTTAGCATTCTCTCTAATTAGCATTCCTCCAACTTGCTTTAATTATTCCCATTGACCTTGAAGCAAATGTTCGATCTGTTTGTTCATACAAGTGCATGAAAGGGTTTATGTGTATTCTATACGCAAATCTGAATATCATTTGGTATTCAATAATTATCCATTGTAGTACGCCAGGTTTTAGAAAAAAAAAAACGATCAAAGGGTTGTTCATTTTCTAGTACTATGCACTGAAATATTTCTGAAATGTAATTAGATTTCGAAAATAAGATAATTAAGCTATTAATGCCTCCATGATTCTGAAAAGCCTAAAAATGTTTTAAAGTTTTAAAGCAGCACTAGAACTGTTTTGTGAAAGATCTAGTAAATCTAAACCACGTTCAGATGATGAAGACAACATCTGAGCTGACAACCCATCAATAATCTTTTACATCACACCGGCTGCAGTCCATGTGGTTCAGAAGAGATTAACAATGCAAGAGACTCGCTTATATGACGGTTCTTCAGTAGAATCGAGTCACGAGCATGAAACCCTCCAGATACGGAGCCGAAATCTGACCAAAAGGGCAACGCGGCCTCCACGATTCTGGAAAAAAAGTGTATTCTATTCTTCCAGAAAGGTTAAGACAATATCAAAAAACAATATCAAACCCGACTTTATTACGGATTATTACATAAATGTTTATTTTGGAAAACAATTCAGCTCAGATTTTACGATAATATTGAACTATGAAAGATAACTGCTACTATTAATTTTCATTTTTGCTACTGCTTATCCCCCTTGAATTGAAGACCAATTCCAAACAAGTCCAAGAGATAGGGGAAAGAGGGCTGCAGTAGCTTCTGAGGGTAAAGACCGATGCAACCCGAAAGCAGAATTAAAATGCTTTTAACTCATATGATAATGATACTCTTTTGAACAACCCATTTCTACAGCCCATTTCTCTTTCACATTTCTCATTGATAGAACACATGATAAAGAACATTCATTTCCGAACCAGGACGGGAGTCCGGTAAGACCATATCATTGGGAAGGGCTACCCCTAGGCCAGAACGCCAGCCAAACTGCTAATTTCAGTTTTATATTATGCTCTTTTGAAGCTCAAATTTATCGAATTTTGTAAGATACCAAACAAAAACATTTGTAAGATACCAAACAAAACAAACACATTAAAAATTATCTTTTTGAATAAAAGAAATTATAACAAAAAGAAATATAAAGTATATATTTTAAATGCATCCATAAATGTTACACCTTTGCAAGAAAAGTATTTTTCCATTCGGTCGGAAACGATGTTCATATTTAGTGTAGCGTATAATTTTAAGAATAAAAATGTATCAAGTACATCATCTACTTATCAAAATATTATTCTTATTATGTAGTAACCAAACTTGCTGCTGTTGTTGTTACTTACGGCGCTTGCCATGGACAAAAGCTGCTGCTACATTCGCAGATTCTTAAGCCAAAGATATGCGTTTCTTGTTTCAAGTAGAGCCATAGCTACGGCCAAGAGTACGACTTTAGCTACGCACGCATCACAGTCGCTTGCACAGCCCCTTTTTACAGGGGACCAAAGTCACACGTCTCACAGATAGCACACAGAAGAACAACCTTGTCCGAACCGGGAATCGAAACCCGAATCCTAGAACACGAAAAAGACCAGCTACATCTGGGCCGGAAAGCTGAAACAAAACTTGTTTCAATTTGACTTGGACTGAACAGCTTAATGGTAAAATGCTCTGAACTGAAAACAACTGTAAACAAGTTCAAATCTGATTGTAGACAAGGTTCTCTAAAACAGGTGTTGTTATTTATTTCGTATCAGTTATTTATCCTAGAATGTTTAATTTCTCATAATTTCTGATCTCCCTAAATCTGGATGATTCGGGTCATTTCGTATTGTGGCTAAAAACAGATATAAGGTTTAGTTCCTTGATTGAAGTCTCGAGTTGATATTAGCCAGGATTACGCTTGTCTTTAATTAACACCAGGGCCCGACTTAGCCTTGTTGAGGCCGGGAGTAAAACCTTTTTTGGGATCCCCTCTCCTTCACTACTTCGGGTAATGAAGAACATTCCTTAAAAATGAAAACGTAAAAAAAAATATATTCGATTTGCCCCCCCCCCTTCCCGATACTCATGTGGGTGCCCTGGGTAATTGCACCGTATGTACCTGCCTTAGTCAGGCCCTAGTTAACACTCTGTTAATTTACTCAACAATATAACACAAGTAATGTTTAGTATAATTTGGCTATTTGAAGCTATTTAATCGTAATGCTAAAAATAATAGTATGATGATGAAGGGTGGTATTTTTATTCGAATTTTGTAAAAATACAAATTGTGCACAAAAGGCTAATGAATCAAATTTAAAGATTTTTCAAACACAAATCAATCAATTCATGTTTTGTAATATTCGAATAATAAATATTATTTCTATATAGCTTAATTTAACTTTAATGTGTCAAAATTAAATATGATTGTTGAAGTTGGCATGTATCATGTAGGCATAAAATGACTGCGTTACCCTCTGGCGGCGTAATTTTTAAAAATCACTATTTAACCCATCGAGCGTCGGCTGTCTAGCGCAAGAATGTTCTTAAAACGGCAGCGGTCAAAATAAAGTTACCACATTTTAAAAGAAAAGAAATTTGCAGAACGTTCCTAAACCGGCCTGGTATATTTTTCCTTCCCCCACGAGCAGTAACAACGGGAGGTTATCTTCCCCGCTTTTGAACAATTATACCCCCCGAAATAGAGGGAATCGTGAGTGAGGGGGAATTGTGAGTAAGTGCCCCAGGAAACAGTGTCGAGTGAAAAATTGAGTCGTAAATCTGTCGAAGCAGGAGAATTGACATGCGTTTTTTCAGTTAAGAATTTGGTTTTCGCTCTGAGAACTAAGCGCTTCTCTTTTAATCTGTAATTTTTTCAGAAAATAGAATTTGTTCAAAAATAAATTAATAAAAAATCTAGCCGTATGTTTTTTAAATTTGTATAAAAAATATAAAAATTTGTTTAATGAATTATTTAGAGGAATTATCATTCATAAAATTGCATTACGAGCATATAACATTCTTTTTGCCAACACTCAGAGAATTTTACTTTTGTTTTTTCCGATATTTAGTTTTAAGCATTTTGCTGGCATATTTGACATTGAAAATGAAAATAAAAGGATATATATGGTTCTCTGATTAAAACAGAATATAAAAAAATAATTATTAATAATTAAATAATACTTAATATTAAAAATTCTACGTTCATTTTGGAATATATATATATATATATGTTATCAAAAATTTTAAAATAAAAATGTGCATGATTTTTTTTTCAGATTTTTTTAAATAAAATAATCTTTTATCAATGTATAGTAAGTGAATATTTTAGAAATAATATGTTTATGAAAGTATTATGAATTTCAATCTTTTTCACTTATTATTTTATTTTGAAATAATTAAAACGTAAGTTTAGATAATAAATTTTTAAAGTTAATTTTATTATTGAAATAAGAAAAAATAATAACTCATCCATTTATTCAAATGGCTTATATCGTTTAAAAATTATCATTTCATTCATATTTTTAGTGCGTGAATATTTTGAATGCCAATTTATTATATCATTCTTAAACTTGTCCCAAATATTTATAATAATTACTCACAGTTTGCGCAGTAATATTTTCATAAATCCATGCATTTCTCTGCAAACAAATATTGCAAAAAACCTTTTCTTCGTTTAACTTCAGCAATGAAATCAAAATTTCAACTGCACCTATTTTATTAAATTACAACATTATGATTTTTTTTTGTGAAAATTCGTAAATTGTGAAATCTTGTAGATAAAAAGGAGACAGCTGCAAGTATCGACCAAATAAGAATTACCCCTTTCAGAACGTTTCTTCCATGTTCATCATGTTTAGATAATTTAAAGAAATTTCATTTACAATATTTCACTCCATGTGAATTTCAAACGATTGATGCTCAATAAAATAATAATAATGAAAAAAGCACTCTAGAGTAACTACAACAACGTTTAAAAACCGTGAATAAAAAATTAGGGTTTATTTCATTGAAATAATAAAAATACTTGCTACAAATTTTAGTACATTAATTAAAATAAAATAAACCCCACAAATTATAGATATTAATGAATATCTTATAGTTTTGTCAATTTGTGGAGGAGGGTCAGAGTTCTTCATTTAAAGGATCTTTTCTTCCGGTCACAAAAATCGGATGGGAGAAAAGTGGCTTAACAATGACATTACATATTAAGAAGGTGGTGCTAAATAAAAATTAGTATATGCATAAAGTATATATGAAAAAAGAGAAAAATAGATAAAAGGGTTAATTTTTACTTCATAGAATTAATTGGCAAAAACTGGATCGGAGAATCATGTTGGTATGGTTAGCCAGTAAGTTATTGGTGGTCTAGTCACAGATGACTCGTCGGGGTTCTCTTGATGTTAAAATCTTCTTATCATCTATAACTATTTTTTTTATCAAAGCAAAAATAATATTCACAAATAGTTTTTAAAAAACTCAAAAGCTAATATTTTCGTAAATAATTAACTTTTAAAGCATGATAAAAACTAAAAGTGTCCCGTTGTAATTCTACAAAAAGGAATTAATTAAATTGAAATGTGTGTATTAATTTATCTAATTTAAGTATATTTTACATCAATATATTTCATTATGAAAGTGAAATTCAAACCAATTTTTTCACATTGTTGTTTTCAAGATACGATTTAACTCATTCTTTAATGTTGAACTCAATTCAGTGGTATGGTTTTGTTATACTTTAGATAAATTTCAAGTGTAGAATCAAGCAATGGTGAAAATTTTTTGGTCATTTTTGAAAGGTGCTATTAGGATCAATCTTAGGAAGTGCGTTAGAAATGAATTTTCTAATAGAAGCAATTTTTCTATTGTAAACAATCTTCAGTAGTGTCTAATCATTAGACAGTGTCATTTGCGCTCATATTGTAGGTTTACTGGTATTTAATTACCTTCAGCAGGGAAACATGGCTTGCATTTAGGGGGCTATAATGATAAGATAAGATTAAGATTAAGTCATTGATTAGATTAAGTCAGATAATTAAGGGTCCTTGTCTTTGAATTATTCACTTTTTTTCTCACGGTAAAACTAATAAATTTTTTTAAGAACGCTAGGTACATTTTTGATAATTTATTTTAGATTAGGGGTAAGATTAAATTTAGAGGAAAACTGGAGAGTGGTGATATATATGAATCTAGATGACAGAATAAACCGAACAGTAGAAAAATATCGTTTTGACAAGAACTTAAAGAGCTGCCTTGCAACTCTTACTAATATAACAAAATTGTTGTAAAATTATTTTAAAGCAATAAATAATGGAATTTTATTTGAAAAAAAATAAACAATTTGTAAATAATAATAATAGCAAAATAATTCAATAATTAAAAAATAATTTGTAGTAATAAAATAGAATTGTTAACACTAAGCAAGTGTTAACTTGAAGAAATAAAATGCTTTAAGTTACTATGAATAATTTTTTCTGCATTGGTTATTCATTC
>JAOUZG010004540.1:1025785-1041303 GCA_026289955.1 Argiope argentata | reverse complement strand
TAAATAATCTTTAAAGAATTGTCCCTAAAATTTATAGATATATCAAATTTTAGAATAACAAACCTATATAATAATTGTTTATTTGCAATATAGCTGGAAGAAAATTGAAATAATGTTTGAAAATTGGCCTTAAAAAACTACAGGTGAATAAAATTTCTATAATAATAATTGGTGTAGTTATAAAAGAGTCATAATTTTTTAATATCCTTAACTTTCCCGTCATTTTATGTTTTTTAATCTCGCTAGAACTCACGTTTAATGTTATATTAGTAGAAATAAAATTACATTAATATTTATTTAATTTAGATTCTTAACGAAAAAAAATTTACACGAGTGGATTAATTTGATTATCAGCTTCTGTAATGTCTGATAGAAAATGCATACATATTTTACAAAAAAAAATTATAAAGAAAATAGATGTCTAAAGAGAACATTTCCACACCCGAAATTTGAAAACTATATCTTGGATAGAATAGGTTATCTAAAATTCAGGTAATTGAATTTTGAGGTTATGACAAAACATAAGTTGGGGCTTCATATTTAGGTTTTAAGGATACAACCGTATAAATTAACAAAAAAAATCGAATATAATTGGTCAGAAAATAGAATGATTTGTGCTTTCCGCACAATTATCATTCTGCAGATTTTGTTTCCCTAGGCCATTATAATTATTACGTTTAGATGAAAATTTGTTTCATAATGCTTACTTTAAAAGGAGTATTTTCAGAATAGCATAAATAAGAAATTTTCATATTTGAATTACCTAAATAGAACTTCACAATAATATCAAATAGGTTTTGATTTTCAAGTTCATATCAACATATAAAATCTAAACTCAAGTTTTATATTTTATGAACTGCGGCATTTCTTTTTTTATTCGTTTATTCTTCAAGATATAAAAGCACACATAATGTTTGGTGTCTTTTATATTAATTATGATCTTTTTGCTTTAGTTTTTTTACAACTCCAATTGCTGATAATGATTATAACTGCTTTCTGAGAGTAATTATAGACCCCTTGACCTGAACATCAAATTCAGGAAATAATTTTAATTATATTTTAAGCCCCTTTGGGGGGAACCTCCTTCCCCCCTCAAAAAAAAGAAAGAATAACCTAAAATTATTAATTTCAAGCAGTTTAAATTCCATTTTTTGCTTCGTAAACGCATAACATATTTAAAACCTTTCAATAAATTATTTTAAAAAATAGCCTGGGATTGCATTAATTAAAGGGCTTAAAAATTGGTTCCAAATTAACTCCTTCGACACCTATACAGAATTGCATTATCTTAATAACACTTGGGCATATGTGATGGAGTTCATGTGATATAAGGACTGAATTTTTGAATTAGTCAGAAAAGATTTATCAAATATCCACTGATAAAGTTCATTCATTGCTTAGGCCAGATATAATATCAATAAAAATTAATTGAATTTATTGGTACCCTACTGTATATTTTTGTTGAAAATGGAACCAAATAAAGAGCTTTTAAAAGCAGAATATGAACAGTAAACTGCAAGTAATGATGAATTTCTTGCAAGAAGAAATGTTTTCGCTTTTCTGAACGTGAAAATTTTGCCAAATGGGAAATCAATGTTTCTATCTAGATTAAAGTAATATTTGTCTTTCCAAAAAACATTTTTTGAAAAAGGAAGATTTGTTTTTGCTTAAGAGATGGCCTATTTGTTTGATTTTAGACGCCGATCGTGTATTCTGTATCAATAACACTTTTTTAAGTTGATATCATCTTTGCACAGTCAATTTTGGACTGTTGAGCTCTAAATTGACTGTTTCTAATCTAGCAAAACAATAACCTAAAAATAGAGAAAAATCTCAATTTTTTTCATCATTTATATAACATTTTACTCTTACAAGTTCTGTCCGATTGAAGAAAGGGTCCTACTAATTTCAACCACTAAGGAACATGTTCCTTCATAATAAATTTTTAAAGCAAATTTCATTTATTCTATTTATTACTTTTATCACATCTTTGAAACGCGGTGAGGGTCATTAGCATTTTTCCCACGGCAGCCTTTTTTCGTTATCAGACATGGAGTATCACTTTACAGTGAATGATTACCGTATGGCGCACATTGTAAAGTCGAAAAAATTTACATACAAAGATAAAAGGTATAATGTGGTACCCTTTCTAAGGCTTGAGCACAAAATGAAACTCTCTAATGGGTTAGCGCTGATGAGACTGAGAGCAAGTGATACAGAACCACTTTTCTACTGAATGCTAACAATTGAACGGAAACACAGATAAAAAAAAATTACCCTTTTGATAATCTGTGGGAAGTTTCTCTTAAAACATATCGCACAGTTAAAACGATAAACAAACCATTCCGGTAATAAACAGAATATTATATATTCACACCACATGGGTCCAACTCTTTAATATTGTTCCAAGAAAATAGAAATTATACCATTGTGTCTTCAATGAGAGTAGACAGTAGATAGTAAAAATGTTGCTGACTGTTATCAGCAACATGAAGGGAAGGGTCTTTCTAAATAAATCCTTAATCACTTTCAATTGCTTCTGATTTTCTATTGGTTAAATGTACAAATTCTGATTTCTCATTGGTACTTTAAAAAAAAGGTTTGACTTATCTGAGCATTCACCAGCATTCTTATTTTTAAATTTTAATTCCATCGGATCTTAAGTTTTTCTGGCTGTAGTTTTACAAGGTCTAGCAACTCGAGGGAAGTGCACTGCGCAGGGAACTTGAGTAGACCTTACGAATATTTATTTAATTGAATAACTATTGATTTCTTTAGTAAAAAATTTTATCATTCAGTTTCTTTAATATATTATTGAAATTTGCAATTGAATTTCCACAGTGAAACTAATTAAAATTTTATTTATGAAGGATTGTTGAACTTAATATGGATTTAAATTCTGACAGTGATGAATTATATTCATCATCTGAAGATGAATACTCTACATCGGAAAGTGAATCTGAAGATGATACTTTAAATGCGGCTCGTTGTTGGTGTCCTATTGACCTCCAAGCACTTTCACCTGCTCCACCAAATTTTCAATTTACTTCGGTTCCTGGTATAAGTTCTTCGGTAAAAAATTTCCTTGGGGACTCGGATGACCCAATGATGTATTTCAGTGTATTTTTTGATAATTCAGTGATGAGTTTCATTATGGAAGAAACAAATAGATATGCAGAAGACTTTTTCAACAAATCCGATTTGACGCCTTCATCGAGAGCATTGAATTGGAAAAATACGGATATAAAAGAGTTGAACCTCTTCTTTGGTTTACTTTTACTTCAAGGGTTATTGCCCAAATCTGTTGAAGCATCGTACTGGAGCGTAAGGCCGATTTTAAACACTCCTTTCTTTGGACAAATCATGAGTGAAAAAAGATTTAGTTTGTTAATAAAATTTCTTCATTTCGAGAATTCGGAAAAATTTGATAAAAAAACGCATCCAAATGCGAAGTTAAGAAAGATTTTTGATATCCATAAAATGTTAATTCAGAGATTTAAATCTGCTTATACACCCAATCAATCTGTAACAATTGACGAGTCTTTGCTTGCTTTCAAAGGCTTACTTGGATGGAAGCAATACATTCCGACCAAAAGAGCTAGATTCGGAATTAAATTTTTCCAACTCTGTGAGTCAGAAACCGGCTACATATGGAATTCTATTATCTATACCGGTAAAGGAACCCTTTTCATGGAAGAATACGAACAATCTGGATTATCAACAAAATGTGTTCTGACTTTAATCCATGAACTTAAAAATAAAGGATATCAGCTAACAACAGACAATTATTATACTTCCCCGGAAGTGGCCGAAATTCTTCTTAAATATAAAACCGATCTTATAGGAACTGTAAGAGGAAACAGAAAAGGGTTACCGGTGGAATTTAAAGACACAAAATTGAAAATGCATGAATTGAGAGCATTTCAAAAGGGGAAAATTATGGTACTACAGTGGAAAGACAAGAAAACTCTAACAATGCTAAGTACCATTCATAATGCCCAATTAGTTAGTGTTAAATCAAAAAAATCCACTACCAAACAAAAGCCGAAGGTGGTAGTTGATTATAATAAATCTATGGGAGGAGTTGATAAGTAGGATCAGTGCTTATCATACTATTCGTCAACCAGAAGTCGACAAAGGAAATATTATAAAAAAATATTTCGGCATCTACTTGATCAGGCTGTGTGGAATGCTTTTGTGCTGTATATAAAAAAAGGAGGAAATTTGAAACATGTTGAATTTAAAATGCGCTTGATAGAGAGATTATGTGAGGAAGGAAGAGGATTACCGTCGTCTAGAGTACCTAAGAGCATTGAAAACGTGGGAAAATTGACGGGAAGACATTTTCCGTCTTTAGTTACTCCAACCGGAAACAAAAAAATACTCTGCGAGGAGATGTGTTGTGTGTTGTTCACAAACAAATGCAAATGGCAAAAGAGTGAGAAAAGAAACGCGTTTTGAATGCGTAATCTGCAAAGTGGGTTTATGCGCTGCTCCGTGCTTTGAGATATATCATACCCAATCAGTTTTCTAAATTCCTTTGCATGTAATTGCAATGCATGAAATATAGTAAAACCCGCTCATGATCTCATTTGTCTTTCAAATATTGAATTTAATTATTTTAATAAGTTTCATCTAAGAGTTGTGCTATATTTTAAATCAATATTATATTTTTTTCAGTATTTATAGCTTTATGTTAATAATCTGATTTTCAGAACCATTTAAGGATGCTTGGAATTTGGAAGTTATTTTCTATTTTCATCTCTTTCATAGAAAGTATACTAACTATTTCTGATAAAAAATGTAATAATGGCTTAATCATTTTTAAAAAATATTTCTAGTAAAAAATAAAAAAGATTTTTTCCAATACTGTATTTGTTGTATTTATTATTCTTAGAAATTTATTACATTTAATATTTCTTCTAGAAAACACTTTAAAATGTTTATATTATACAGATTATTAGCAGATATGTTGCAAATATATTTTTAAAAAATCTGTGACACCTATTAAATAGTAACTTTTTTATAATAGCATTCCTTTACTTTACTTTTTAATTATGCATGTAAATCAGTTCTCATTATTAAGTTTTACCTTGGGATACGTTCAAACAGTTAGAACGTATACAGTTCAACCCTGTATTTGTTTAATTTCATTAAATACCTAATACTGCTTTAATGCAAAGCAATAATTATAATTACTCATTTGCATTTATTCCTTCCATTCATCAAAAAAGTGTGAATTAAATTCACTCGTCATCGAATTTTCTTGAATATAAATAAATGTTTCTATAAAATTTACCATGTATTAAATATGTTTTCTTTCTTCCATATGCTAAACTTTTTTTAATAGTCCTTATAATAACTATGTATTTTTTTTTCTTTTACGTTTTTCGCAGCCTTTCACAAGACGCAAAACTCTCATATGAAAGTGGTTTGATTTTTTATAAAGATTTCAAATGTATATTTATAATAGAATTGTATATTTAAAAAATATGATTTCTAAAAATATATTTTTATATTTATAAATTTTTTTATAAATATAAAAATATTTCTTTCTTTCTTTGATTCATTCTTTTCTTTATATTATAAATATATATAATTTCTATAAATATATTTTTTATATTTATAAAAGAAAAGGTTTTTTTTCCTACATGTCCCCCCCCCCGAAAAAAAAAGACAAATATGATTTGCAAAAAGTAGTAAATAAAACTTGGATTAATTTAGTAAACTAAAAAAATAATATTAAGCAGTAAAAAAAGAAGAATACTAACTATATTTATCAAGATACATTAAATAAAAACGTTTATAAAAATAATTAACAACACTTTTACTAAAGTTAAGTTTAAAAAGTCAAAAATAAATAAATAATTATACCCAAAAGTTTTCAAATTTGTCTTCCCTTGCGTAGTTAATGCTTGCCCAAAATCTGTATGCAAAGTTTAAGCAATAGTTAAAATTATATTTATTAATAAATATTTGTCTCTCTTATTAATTGGGATGAAAATAAATTGAAAATATATATAAGGGCTTTTTTAATTAATAAAAGTAATATTAACAGTTCAAACTTGATTTTATAAATATTTCATCAGACAAGTACAGAAAATTCAAACCCGCTTTTACGAACTAATCACAATCCAAAACTATTATACAGAATTATGGCATGTAAATCGGAGGGTTTCTCTATCTTTAATAAGTATAATAGTTTTCTCTGGCATCTGAAGTGAAATATTCAAATCAATAATGAAGTATACAGCTCATATCACCAATCGGTCCTGCAGTCACGAATTCTTACAAGAGAGTGATTTCCCCTTCTCGAGAGCTCATTCCCCTAAATGGAAAGACCACCCAAATCCTAACTGCCAGCGGAAACCATAAAATGACCTCGAACAAGCGGATCCCCCACCTCGTTTATTACCCTTAAGGGGGGAAAGCAATGGCGACTTTCTACGGGGTAGCCGGGTTAAGAGACATTTGCGGAAGGAGACTTTCTACGTTCCTGGCGGTTTTAAAGCGACACGTTGGAGAGGATTTCTACGTTCCTGCCGGTTTTCAAGAGACACGTTGGAGCGACTTTCTACGTTCCAGCCGGTTGAAGGGTTAAATTCCATGTTTGTGAATAAGTTCAATTTCTTATTTTTGAAAATGTGAACTAATGCTATATGGCCCTTGATAATAATATTATATAGTAGAACTTTGAAATCGCAAAAATAAATACTCCAAACTGGTAAAACACAGGATGCTTTAGAAAATGTACTGATTTTCCAGCCGGGAGAAATTGGAGGTTGAACAACTGGAAGATTAATATAAACAAAACAGTAAGATACAACAAGTAAAATTATATTGTTGATAATGATCGAGTTTTGAAGATATTAAGTAAAATGTTAATCGAAAGATTTTTAACACTAAAAATTATACAGGGCCAGCAAATGTCTTGAATTATTAATAACAGTCAGTGAATATCAATAATAATCACCATTTACAATCAGTGGGATGAATTATTTAGCCTTAATCACATTGCACGTTGTTGTATAGTTGGTTCATTAGCAACATAGGCTGTCTTTAATTTCTATTAAATTTCTTGTGCGTTAATGATAATAGTTACCTTAACAAAGGTATTTAAGAATCAAAAGATTTTCTTTCATTATAAATTTGCACAAATATTATATTTCCGTAATAACGGTATTGGAAATTTGAGGAAAAGAGTTAAAATATTAGTTTTTAAATAATTAAAACTTTGAAAATTATTAACTTTTACAGTTCCCACACTTTTTTTTCATTACAAGATTTTGGTAATTTTTGGGTCGGTTTCGTAAACCGCTAATATACAGACAAATACATACTCTTACAACTGTTTTTAGTATTTTGATAGAAAATAAAATGTTCTAAATGTTTAATTCATATCCAAGTGGCTTTTTGAGATTTTTGTCATATTTTAATTTAAAAGAAACATAATAACTTTGTGTGAATAAATTATGTTGCCTTATAAATTCATGTATAAATAAATGAGTAAGAATTTTTTGAACCATATGTGAAATGAATTTTTTGCTACAATGAGATGAATTTGTTTTTTTTTGGTGTTTATTGGAGCAAGAGCCATATCTGTCTATAATACACCAGTCAAATGATAAAATAATAAAATATATAAAAAACACACACTTATTAAATTATAAAATTAGATTCGTAAAGGTAAAATTGCCTAAATATGATGTAAAAATTGATTTTTGAAACTTAAAATTCAAAACAATGATTCATGAAAATTTGAATATACAAGCAAATATGTAATATACAAGAACTTAAAAAGGAAAATACAACCCTAACATGTATACTTATGCTAACGTAATGCCACTTTATTTTCTTGTAAAATGATTGGAAACCAGGATAAAAAATTATTTCAATTTAAATTATTTTTTATTCACTTTGTCGAATAAATGAAAATCCTACAAGAAATATTAACCTTGGTGTAAAATTACAAAATGCTTTAACAGTAAATAACTTATTCAAATTTCATTTTTAATAGATTTTTGCATTAATGTATCACCTAAAAGATTGAAAAAGCAATTTTTCCTACTTTATTCAAAGTGCATTTATATATATATATATATTATTAACTTGTTGATGGAAAAGAAATTATTTGATATATAGAATTGAAATCCTTTATTTCGATGGCAATCAGGGATATGGAATGATACTTCACAATTCCTGGCCAATTATTTCAGAAAATTATTCTTTAATAAGTTTTGGAAATTTATACAAACAATTTAATTTTTTCATCTGTTTCTTTGGTTTAATGGAAAACAATCAAAATTAACTCGTTTTCAAATAAATTGCCTTACAAATAAAGTTCTTACAATAATTTCGTAAAGAAAGTGTGAAAATGCAATTATGAAGATGTAAAAGTGTATTTTAAGATAATTGTAATAAAGGCAGTTCTTGTACTGATAAAATGATTACGAATCAGGAAAATTTAGAAATTTTATTACTATGCATGAATGTATTTGATATCGGGAACATCATAATTGTGAAACTTAAACAAACTATTTTTATTTCTGAAGTAATATTTAGTCAAAGAAGATAGCATCAAAGAGATAGTCCTTTTTTTGCAGATAGAAAATGTCGTAATGAAAGAAATGTGAGACATTTTTGTAAGATTTTTTTCAAGGTGTCGCTTATGAATTATGCAAATTTAGAGTATTTTTATTATACATTAATGAATATATTGTCTTAGATATCATAACTTTAAAAATTAAACAGTTTTTTTTTCTGAAATCAGATTTAGTCAAAGGAAGTTGAATAAAGCGTATATTTTTTCCTTTCCGGTTAGAAAATATCTTAAGTTAATGAGAAAAATATGAAATTATTTTGTATTAAAATGACATGTTAAAGATAATTTTGTTGTTTTAAAATTTCTATAAACCAATATGAAAGATATTTTGTTGCGCCAACTACTAAAAAGAACCAAAAGAACGACTTAGCTACTGAATACATCACATTTACTTGCATAACATCTTTTTACAGGAATGTGGGGGGGGCGCATACACACAGCTCACTAATAGAACACATAATAACAACCATGCCTCAATTGGGATTCGAACCCATGACTCCCAGGTCACAGGAAAGACGCGCTTCCCCTATTCTGAGACGCCGTCGAAAAATATTTTAATGATATTAAAACTTAAGTGTTTTTTGAAAAAGGTGAAATGTCTCTTTGGGCAACAGATAAATTTATTTATATTTTAATTATACAAACTGCTTACTCAGAAAACCACCTCTATAATAAATCTCGGATATTTGATAAGATAGTCGTAACTTTCTTTTTCCTTCTACGGTTGAAAAGATGTATGAAGATGACTCTAGTGCCAAAAATATTCAGATTGAAGTTAAATGTGTTTTGCTAGAAATGTTGATGCTTTTGTTATTGTTGTGTTCAGTCGACCACCCTGCCATCACGTAGAAGTATCTATAGGATTTAGTGTGGCCGACTGTGAACTAAAATTTGATGCTATATCTTAGATATAGAATTTAAAATTTAAATATCTCTACCATTTTAGTAGTTTTGAAGATATAGAAATAAAATTGCATATTATTTTTATTATTTTGTTGTTTACTAAGATTTCTTTTATTTTGATGATTTCAAAATAATTATTCTTAGCACATTAATTAATTCCAGAATATACTTTTGAAATAATATAGTATTCAAAGCCTACCACACTGATAAATCATAATTAATAACAAATAGTAATTTAATATTTAATGCATTGAAATTGATATGTATAATGAAAAATTAAAGTCCATTACTTAATTAAATCCTTGGAATACATTGGATTTATCGTTTAGTTCCAATATATTATAAAAGTTAACTGCTCTGAAGTTAATTGGAGAAAAGAAAGTGATTAAATGGGGAGCTGTGGTCTATTAGTCTGCATTTTTTGTAACATTCGAATTATAGTTTTTATTATTCTCTTAAAAAAGTTTTTATTTAAATAAGTTTTTAATGTTAGTACTTAATTTAGTTTTTAATTTTTTTGCGTTATATTAATAATGTTTTATAAAGCATGCAATTACTTACATCTAATGGAAGTAATTATAATTTTTATATGTGCAGCAAATTGAAAAATATGTCTTAAAACGATAAGCCAATAAACAATAGAACCATTTCCAAATAAAACCAAACATACGTGTCCTTTACTGTGTGAGAAATTATCACAACGAGAATTACCTTCGATGGAGTTTATATGTCATATGATTTTAGTATAATTTTAATCGATAGTATCTCTTGCAAAAGTCATAACCAAAGAAAAAAAGGTATTTGTGTTTGGGAATGTATGTATAATATCAAAAAGTTTATTTTGACTATACAATAATAAAGACTACACACATATATTAAACGGCCAATTTATCTCAATAGGTAAGGAATTTAATTATTCTATAGTTGTCAAATTATAGATACTTTAGAGGGTTAGGGCAGGTGCTGAATTCGTATCTCTCAATATTTAAGTGCGACAGTAATTGCAGAATTGCCTGATGAGCTTATTATAAGGTAGAAGATCCGTTAATTCCTTAACAATTTCAACCGTCTGAAATTCCTGCATGCTCCAGAATTTGCATTAAAGTCTTAATAATGATCATGGATATTCCCCAAATATTTATAAAATCCAATAGTTTTGAAACTATTAGTATTGGAATCGAGGAAATGATCTAAAATGGATTCCTTTAAGTAAAGGTTCAATTAACTTATGCAACAAAAAATTAGCATGAAATAATTAAACAAATAAGAGTTATAAATTATTCGTTACTCCTTATATGTTTGATATAGATTATTATCAGAAAGATTGATATGTTGAAACACTATAATTTACCGTAAATTTGTTAATGATCAACTAAAGTAAGTAGCTAATTCTATTTTCCAATGGTTTCACGATGCAATAATAGTAAATAAAATATAAAATAAGATTCTACATAGGTCTATATTGGATTCGATATAGGATGGTGCCGATATATCGGTTTACATACCTATATAGTATGTTAAATCTTATTGTACCGTATTAATAATTTTCATATCTATTTCGTAAATGAAACCTTATTCCATTGATATAAAAATGTCTCATATTGTCATACAATATAATACTCTTTGAAAAAATGTTTAAGCCTCGTTGTTTGATTGAACGTCAACTAAAACCAAGTAATAACATAACATAACGCCATCCTGTTCTCCCGGTCCCTATAACGTTAAGTTATCCAACCAGTTGGATGAGCACAAGATGGGAGAAGAAAAAATAGAAAAAAAAATAAGTGTGGGGGGGGAGAATCTTCACTTTTGAGGGACTATTTAAGTTATGATTTTGGTTGATTATCACAAGGGGAATTCTTGTCTCAACTATTGTAGGTCTTGAAGAGGTCTTGGCATTTATGAATATGGTTTACTATGGAGTTGATTTTGCCGCGTGAAAGGGTATTTGATGCAACTCTCCTGTGCCATTCTTCTACGTGATATCTTTCTGGCTTTCTCATGTGCCATGAGAGAGTGGAAAAGCATTCTGTGGCATAGAGAATTGGAGATCCTTTTTCCCCACAGCTACAGTCAGGAGAGTTGGCTAGATGGAATCTGTATAGGTATGTCATGAATGGGCCGTGTCCAATGAAGAAAAGGACATTCGCTCTGTCCCAGTTGGTAGCGTAGAGAGAAACCTTTGGAATTATGCTATATGTGGAACGTAATACCAAAAGTAAACCAAGTAATAGAGGCTCAGTAACTTCTGAGAGTAAGGACCTGGCTTTCTCGAGGAAAGAAGTTTGACTAACTTATATGAAGATAACACTCACACATTCGCTTGCAAATCCTTTTTTATAAGGGTTGGAGAGGACTCTTTCACATAGTTAGAAAACAGGCTTAAAAAAAACCCATGCCCGAACCAGGAACGCCCTGATCATGGGGAAGACGCACCACCACCAGGCCAGGATGACGGACATACGTGACATTATAAAATAAAAATCCTTTTTTTTAAATAGCATTCAGCATTTATATAACTATAGTATCTTAAAATCTAATTTTTCTAAAGTTATTTTATATCTATATAATTTGCGTTGGCTAAATGCGCTTCATTATATAAGCATTAATGCTTTTATTTAAAAGAGCGTGAATTCGCCGAATTGTATTTAATTCTGTTTTTATTCTATATATACGCGCAAGATTGAGCTCTCATAAATTTTTTAGTTGCCCAAGCAGATAACTTCCTAATTATTTGTTAAGAGTCGTATTGAAGTATTTGATTATTTTCAAATTTAGGAAAACACAACCTAAATCTATTACACGACATAAATAATAGTCTGCTCAATTTACAAACTATTATTCCTGACAAATCCAAGTAATAAGAGCCTATTTTGTTTAATGATGAGAAACCAAACAATAATAAACAAATAAGTTTATAGATTTTAGCAGTGGAAATTTTCAGGCATTTAAAGGCGATTAATGTTCTTATAACTAATTAAATTGCTAAAAAAGGATTTTTATTAAAAGTTTCCTTACAAATTTTAATTAAATAAAAATTCATGACTTTGCACATTATAAAATCAAAAAATAGGACTACAAATAAATATTATTTACAAAACAAAGTAAAAATATAGCTTAATTTTAACGCATCCAAGTATCTAATGAGCACTGTCTATATTTCGCGTCAAAAATGATTATTTAAAATATTAAAAAATATAGTTTAAAAGCAAACATTTTAGAGTGACTCTTTTAAAAAAAGGGTGATTTGTTCACATACATTTATTACTTTATTCACGCAAAATCGAAATTAATTTTAATACTCTTTCAGCAAGCATTTCCTAATATAAAATTATTTCATGCAATTCTTCTAAAACAATTTAATGTTTCACATATTTCATGTATATTCAACTTAAAATATTTTCCTCATAAATAGTTCTTCATATAGCTTTTTGCTTTTAAACGGAAAGTGTTGCACATCAAAACAAATCACATTTGAATAATTAGGTTTACGGATATGGATAACATATTTTTCTACCAAAATAGTAGAAAAATATTTCATTGCATTATAGAGAGTCAATACTTTTGGTTGAAATATGAAAGAAGTGAATTTTTTAAATGCATTTTTTTTTCTTGAATTAAACTGAGTTTCGCTTATATATTTCAAATTTTCCTTGAAAGCGTTTTTCTATTTGCATAGTTTTTCAAAACATCCGTTCTAGGAAATTTCAACAAGTCGTTTTCATTGGTTTTATATTCATGGGTTTGTGAATTTTTCACAAACATGGAATTGACTTTCTTTCGGCAAATTATTTATTCATCTGCAGAAAGAATTTTTTATTGGACTCAAAGGTAAAAATACTCAAATTGCATGTATTCTGAATCTACAAAATATTAGACGGTTTTCCCAAGAAAAATATGTGACAGAAAACAATATTATTGATAAAATAGAAAGTTTCGGTGGAACAATTTTTCCTTAAAACTCCTCAAAGGATTCCAAATGTTATACGGAAAATTATATTTTCTTTACTCAAGAGTTCATAATGTATTTATGATTAAGTTTTTATATACTTATTATTCAATGGATATCTTTTCTTTTGAATAAAAACATTTATATCTTTATAAATCGAATGGAATATAACACGACTTTGAATTGAAAAGTAAATATATTGTTATTTTATTTATATAAAACATTTACAAGAAAAAAATATTTATATAAAATTAAATTCATTATCATTAGGGTAAACTTATGGATGGAATTGCCTGCAGTTAAAAAGGCTCAGAATAATATAATAGCATTGCAGAGTTGGCCATACTTTCTACATGTGGTAGAGAGTTATATTCAAAACTTTGTAGATGTAGCTCCAAATTATTTTATTATAAAAAAGGCTGTTCTTTGATTGCCAGGGATCATCTTATTATACCTCCTGCTTTCTTGGAAATTTAAAATAATCCTTTAAAAATAATTGTCAGAGAAATCAGTCATTATATTTATCTTATCAGTATTGTTTTGATAGAAAAATCTTAAGTCCTTGATAATCATGGTTATTGCATCCTGAGGTTCCTTCGGAAATCTACTTAAACATTTCAACATTGGAATGTCGCAGGAATTTTTGTTTATTGTCCTGTTTGTTCGTCATACTTATTGCGTTTTTAATCCTCAGGTGAATTTAAAACCAGAGTGAAAGGGATAATCTGATAATCAATTCAAATAAACATTATAAGGTTCTTGTCCATTTCATTTAAGAAATCTGAAGATAGATTATTCCATTCAGATATCCTTGAAAGTTTTTTTTTATTTCCCAGTTAGTTCGCCATACCTAATACTTTCTGAATAATTGAATCAAATTAAATAAAAAATGTGAAAAATTAAGTGACAACTAAAAATCTTCTTTCCTGCAGCTCTTCTAATGGGAGAAGAGAAATACTTACATAAAATGACATATCATTAAATTATAAATAAATTACAAGTTTTAAAAATGTAAACGCTTATATAAATATATGTACATTAGAAGAATATGAATATTAAGCTCAAAATAATCTCATCAAATTTAAGTTATGAAATAATTTTATATCCTTCACACAGAATTTCAAAATTAAATTCACTTTATTAAATGCAAATGGATATACCGTCATCTTACAATCACATAAATCTTTATTTCAATGTCAGACACAAACCAAGTATGAAATTAGAATATATTTTTAATTTCACTAGAAAATTATTATTTCAGAAAATAAATAAGTGGGAAATATTTATATAAATTAAAAGAAAAAAATAGTATTTACGAATATGTATTTAATGCAACGGAATAGTATAATTAATTGAATTTTTCTTTGCCACTGTACGAACTATTAGATTTATCTAGTCGAAAAGGCGTGATGGAATTAATTGCTAAGAATTTAATTACCTCGATGGACTTTTAAAACGTTCTTCTCCCAGTCTCTATAAACATCTGAAAGTGATTACTGAACCAATCTAATTCTGTTCTAATTAACTGTAAGTAAAAAGCCTTTTCTGTTCCATAGTACCTAGAAATTGTTTCCTTAATTATCTTTAAAATGCATTTCAGCTCTTTTTACTGAACGAACTATTTATTATAGATTGTAACTTTATACATTTAATGTTTCATTACAAAATGATGAGATTTATTTATTACTAAAATTGAAATTCAAAATAAATCACATGTTTTCCTTACATGCCAATAAAAATAGCAAAACAATCAATATTGAATTACAGTTTTCTTGTAAATAATTTCAAATTTTGGGCGATTCGTTATTTTATATATCAATACAAAGTTGATTATTGGTATCATCACTTATTGTTTATCAAATCAATGATTATATTTGTACACATATACATTAACAGAGATATTTTTTGAATATTTTCAAAACAATAACAAGCATACAAAAACAATAAACAATTGTTATATTTATACTTAAGTTATTTCCCGAATGTAAAGGGCAATTTTTTACTGCCATTTAAAATATCATAAAACTGATAAAAACTTTATGATAACGTTGGTTTTTATCAGTT
>JAOUZG010004540.1:1006591-1025775 GCA_026289955.1 Argiope argentata | reverse complement strand
TGATAAAAACTTTATGATAACGTTGGTTTTTATCAGTTATATCTACTGAAAACTATAACTGATAAAAATCAATGATCCTACATTGATGATCAATGTAATCATAATTTAAAATGCTCACTACAGTAATATATCTGAAATGAATATTTGCTTTAAGTATATTTTTAAATATTTCATAAAAATTACTAATAATGTACTTCAATTGTGTCATAAATAAATAAAATGAATTCAATATACATATACAATTGTCTTAATTGTGTTTGCTTCTTTTAGTGTTATTGAAACTTGCTCCTTTTGTAAGCTATTATAAAAATATTTTATTAAAACTTCCATCCAGTTTCTTGGAAAGCCTCTTTTATTTCTTCTAATAAGACGAACTTTATCGACATTTTTGGCATGTACCCTTTAGTCCTTGAGCCATGAATTAGCTCTAATACCTCTCTGCCAACGTATTAATTGGCTCTTCACTAACGGGGCTAGACACTTCACTTCTTTGTGAAATAAAACAGCGCCATATCGGGATCATTTTATGTCGTTATTTCGAGTAATAGAATGACCTCGAGTGACCTTCCTTTTTTAGTTCCGCTTTCATTATTACGACTTGACTTTTATTCTTGGATCCATAATCCATGCCAAACGATTTATTCTTTCATTGAATTCAAGAATGTCTCATCGAGAAATTTAAGTAAACCCTTTCACTTCTACTTACCTGAAACTTTCTTTATATTTAATCTAATTTTGATTAAAAATTTCTACAATCACTCACAAAAAACTAATTCAAATTGCAATTTGTTAGCTGAGATTTATTTAATCAAGATAAAACGATTTAATTCTTTAAGGATTTCATTAAAATTCAAATTATAATTATTAAATTAGACGAAATAGTTATTCTTATTGATCGTAAAAGAAATAATGTAATAATGTTGTTACCTTGTTCCGCTTTACAACGGAAGGAGGGGTGCAATAGTTTCTGAGTTTATTGACCCCTGAGAACTCGAGGGTAGAAATCTGACTTCTAGCTCACACACGTCACAAACACTTTTTACGGGTCTGACTCCATTCATGCATTTCATTCATTCATCAGCAGATTGTAATTTAGATCTGGAACAGCGAACGATCACCTCTGACCCAGTACCTCCAGTTATTAAACTCATATAATGTATTACAGAGTCGATTGTATTTCTCTATCTTTAATTTATCTTAGATATTTTGATGATGATACACTTCTAATAACTGATGATACACTTCTTTTTCTGCACCTAGTAGATTTATTCTAATAAGGTAAGAAATATATGAGTAGCAATGTGGGCATTCGGAACGACATCTGTCCTTTTTCTAATATTCTTTTTGACATTTTTATTGCCAATTTAGCTACTAAACATTAAGAAATCCTTTATAAAAATTAGTTGGAAATATTTTAAAAAAAACCAGAAAAAAACCTAGTTTTAATTATATGTTTTTAAAAAATGAATGAACATTTTTTACTTGCTATATTTAAGCAAAATTAGAAAAATTGTTATTCGGAAACTTGATACGATTCGGAATATTACCTTAAAGCAAGCTTTTTTTATGAGAAAGAATTGTTGAAGTTTCCTCTTCATTATTAAGCTTTATAAAAGCAAAAAAGAGTTTTATTTATTTTTATAAATATATGTACTGAAAGTATTTTACAAGACTGCATTTTTATAGTCTGAAATTTTGTCACTTGTTGGTTTTCAGAAACAAAAGAAATCAGTTTTTTTCGTCCAAAGTTTTAGCTGAAATAGAAAACCACATAAAAGAATTTCTTTTTACTTTTCAATTTTTAAATATTTCTCAAGAAAAAAGGTAATTACTTGCAACAGGTTGTATTACATTCCTATTAAGAATATAAACTTATATTCATTTTCTTAAAAGATACATGCAAATAAAAAATCAAAAGAAAAATTAGCATCTCAATAAAAAAACTGTTTAATTTCTATTTTTTAAAATTAACTACGAGTAGAATTATTTATTTAATTTAAAATCTTTTCATTTATGGAAAAAGTTTGGTTTATTGTGAATGTTTTTTTTTCAATTCTTGGTATGAATTTTTGTTTTTCAATTCTAATTAAATTTGACTCATCAAGCTTATAACTTATATGTAATGCAAAGTGTAGAGTCATTTTATTATTTTATCAAAATAATAAGAAGCATATTTTTTTAAAGATAAATAATTCTAAATGTTTTTTATACCTTTAAGAGTCAGAATTAACGCCCTTTTCGCATGGATAATGCACCTTAGTACTTTAATGTGCTTAAAAATGAAAACATTTATTTTTTATTTTGTCATTTATACAAGTTATTTTTATATGAACGAATCAATATGTCAGTCCAAGGATGATTGTTAAAGCTCCTTAGAATATCTCAGATTTGAAGAGACATAATTTGGAATGCTTGAAAATTAGCTCTATCAACATTTCAGAAGTTTTTAACTCTGATCCACTTAAAAAACCACTTAAAACTATCAATTTCTATTTTTTCTTTTAAGAAAGAACATCAATAAAAGAATTAAATAAAACTTTTGAATTCTTACTATTGTATTAATTTTATAAAAATTTGAAAATTAACAAAATTAAGAACTTAAAAAATTTATAAACAACTGATATGCGTAATACCAGAAAATAAACAATTTTATTTGTATTATACAAATTTAATAAGTCAGTAGGAATACATTAACTTATATTTACATTCATATTTAATGTGAATAAAAATGGTCTTAAGCTCCGTGAAGTCATTTTGTTATAGAATTTTTTGCATTTATCTATATGTAATATAAATTGGTCTCTTGAAAGTGTTTATATATTTGAAGCACTAAAACTCGAAAACTAATTAACGAATATTGGAAATATTTATACCATTTTGAAGAGTATTTATTGGGGAAGGTTTAAATAAAGTCAAAGCAAAATAAAAAAAGGGAGTTTTGTATTTGTGATTTCAAATATGCACTTATCTGCGCATGTGCGAAAGCATCAAACTGCTCTTCTGCAAATAGCTTGAGCTATGGTATGCATATGCGATACATTTCTTTGTTTACGTCTGATTTTAAACAGCCATGCAAATTTCAATATGCACAATAGGAAAAAATCCAACGTTGGCAGGAACACATTAAATGCCAAAAGACTTAATTTGTTGCACTATAAGGAAAATGAAGAGGAAAGAAACATTCGGTTACCGAATTTCAAAGATATAATGTCCACACTTAAAAGCGGATAGTATTTTGATGAGCTATATAACTGTCTTCTTTTAAATCACACAGCAACTGAATATCGGAGACGAATGAATCTCCTGAGGAGAGAAATGATCGTATGTTTTTTTTTCTACCGACAATCATATTTTTACCTTTGTAACAGTCTAAGTATTTTTGAATGTTTGCTATAAAAAATTGATTGGTAGCTATTTTTATAATTTCTAAACATTTTTATGTTTGTTTGAAGCTACGTAACATGCCCATATCATATCGGGGGAAGGCTAGACTTAAGTTTAAAGATAATTTTTCTTTGGGTTGCTATGTCACGGGCAACGCCGCGCAGGTATTTCTAGTTTAGTTATATTTAATACCTAATTTTCTTATTCTAACAGATGCGATAACAATGGTTCCAAATTGAGATTGTAGATATTTTTAATATTTCGGTAGCAGGCATTGAAACTAAATTTTGAATAAAATATTGAAAAAAGAACAACCAAATACAATGCTACAATAAGGAAAGAGACATCAATAAATCGTGCATCAAAAATACGGTAACGCTCAGGATCTGAATACAAAATATTCCTAATTTGAATTCAGTTATATGGATGAGGTTTGTACTTTATATGAATGTTTTAGTTATATTGATATATTATTAACTTAATCTAATATAAACGTCTCAACATTTTTAATAATTTAATTTTAATTTCCTCTAGAGAGAAAAAAGTTAGAACCATTATTTCTGTTAAACTTAATTAATTCAAATTCAAAATTTCATTTTTTAATTTACAAATATAAAATATTATAATTTATGATATAAGTTGGCATAAAATAGTAGGTCTTAATTTTCATTCGGGATAATGTCAATGTTATGAAATCCTATAACAAGGTTAACAAATGGCCAGTGGAAAATCGAGCTACATATACGTTTCAAGGATTTTTATTATCATCAATTAAATTAGTTCAATGGAACAGCATATGATCATGAACACTTTTACTACGCATTTATAAATTTTATATGGAATTTATAGTATATGCCAGCAGTATCTCTTTTCTTCTTATATAGTTAGCAGAAGAACATTATCTTCGATTCAGATCCAATGAGGTATTCTAAGAACAAGTCAGACAGTTTTTTTTAATCTTCAGAAATAGAATACGAAGCTTTATTTTCCATATAAAGGATTGAGCAGCCCATGTATTAAGGCAATTGTCTGGAGTAACTGAGATCTTGAGAGTTATTGGAACCTAAAAAATGTTTAGTGACATAAATAAGGAGTCCAAGTTGGATTGTATTTCAAGCTCAATAGGATTAAAATATCGTTTCTTTTTCAATATAGGGAATTTTCTTTCAATGACAGTAAAATAAATAAAAAACATGTCTCTTAAAAACAGTATGACAGTATGGAAACATTTACGAATTCCTTCATCGTCGTTTTTGAATAATTTATATGGAATTTGTTTATTTCATTGAAAAACGTAATTATTTGATATCGACTAATAACCTTATTTTATACCATGAAAATGTGACTTGGTTTATAAATTTTTTAAGGAATTCATTTACTTTCTTAGAGAGAAATCAATATTGTATTTAAAATTCTAGTATTAAAGAAAATTATAATTTTTTTAATATTGTATTTTGAGAAAATTCAAATATAACCATTGTCATAATCAATTCAATATATTATTTACAATAAATCATTTGACAATATTAATCTGCCATAAAACTTTCAAAAATGAGTAATACTAAATCAGAAAAAAAATCAGCAAAATTTTCAATAAGATATTAGGGAAGTTAAGGGATTCCACAAATATATTTTAAATATTATATCATTATTATATGTCTTTACCACTGGCATTCTGGTTCAGAGGTTTCGAGTCTTCCTCGTGATCCCGAGTTCGAATCCTGATTAGGACGTGGTTGTTCTTCTGTATATTGTTTTAAGGTGTGTGTAAATGCCCCACCCTTCTTTACAAAGGGGCTGTGTATTCTGATGTAATGAGTGTGTAGCTAAGTTGTACCCTTGGGTTTAGTTGTCGCTACTTCAAAAACAAGAGACGCTCATTTGACTTAAAATCGCTAACAGGCATCAGCACGCTTGCCTATTGCGAGTCCCATTAGTAACAACAATAGCAACAATATGTTTTTTCCATATTTATAAAATGTTTATTTAAGTAATGTCACAAAAATCTATCAGATAACTAGAAATCATCTTAGTAATTAAATTATTTTTTTTTAAACTGAAAATGTTATGAACTGCAATTTTTTTTCCTTTTAATGAAAGATGCTATTCGGAACAATTGAATGCTGACAGAGCACGTCAAACAGCCACTCTTCCGATAAATTTAGGAGAACACTTTGACATAAATTACTGTCTCAGTTTTGATTAAATCTTATTAAAGGCAGGCAATTTTCTCCTGAAGGTTAGATTAACTTTCACCTATTACTAAACTTCCAAACATTGCTGTGTTGATGAACTGCAAAATTAATCACATAAACTGTTTACTGTAACAGAAAGGTCACTTCAAAATTTTGGATACACTCTTAGCAGGAGGATTTATCATGCAACCCGTAATAACTTAACGAGAATATAGTAAAGTGCAATTATAAATTAATTGGAAACTGTCTTCCTTCCACTAATATTTTATCTCATCTGAAATTAATTTCACCAGCAATTTTCAAACGTGCAATTTCTGTGTCTTAATATACATTCAGTTATTAAAAAAATGTATTAATGTTATTTTATTCTAAAAAAATGATATTAATTTCATAAAAAATATACAAAATAGCAATATATAAATAGCAAGGGAATTTAAAATTTATAAAATTGGACATTTTAAAGCCATTTTATAATAAAGGGGAGGGTATATTTTGATGTTCCACAGAGCATACCATTTGAAACTGAATTATCAAATTTGGTAATGATATACATTGGAACATGTTAATACAAACTGGAAGAGAGTTTCTAATTTTTTGAATTTTTAAAATTAATCGGAATTTTGGAAATTTTCCTGTGTCAACTTCTAAAAGATTAATATAGAAAAATTAGCACGTACAACTTTTAAAATCTCAAATATTTCCCTTTTATTATTAGGAATTTAATTAATTCCCTTAAAATGTGTTTTCCTTTTCGGTTGTTTTTTAAAGATATTTTTTTACAAAATTTCCAACAATGGAATTTTTTCCTCAGAAAAATTCAAATCATGATTATTGTTTTCTTAAAAAATATTCTTAAATGTATGATTATTTTAAAAAACTTTAAATATTTTAATCACTCTTGAAAGCAAGGAAAAAATAATTTACTACAAATGAATATATACATATATTTTGTTTAAACACTAAATAAATCGTAATTAATTAGCACTCTTTACTTTATTAAATTAATCTGATTTTTATGTATTCTAATAATTTATTGTTATTTTTTTAATAGTTCATTTAATTTTATTGCCGTTTTAATTTTTTGAATACTTTATTAGTGAAATCATAATCAACGCGTTTTAAATAAAAAAAATGAAATTAAATTAAACAGTTGTGACAGATCAAATCAATTTACAAAGATGCTAGCTTTTAAAATATTTGCATTTTCATTTGATTTGCTGAAAATTATTTACTAATGTACTTGCTTTGAACAATTTTAAAAAGATTAATTCAATATGGGATTAATTTTTTGAATCTATATATGATAACTTATCTAATCAGTCGCCCGTTCGTTACTTGAAAAGGCATTGCGATTTCTTCTCCTGTTGTTAATCCTGTCAGTTTTATAGTTATTTCGTTAAAGAAATTAAGTATGATAGTGAGCTTGAAAAGAATAAAAAAATATTGAGTAATAACAAAATCTTAAAAAAATGTGCGTAGTACTGCATAATAATCAAAAGTTGATCAGAATTTTTTGAAACTAAACACTCAATGACTGGACATTCATACTTATTCTTCTTTTCCTAAATCTGAAGGGTTGCCAATGCACTTCAAAACTTCAAAAAGAAACTCGAATTCCATTCAGTAGCATAGAAGTTTTCAAACGAAAGAGAATCATCCATCCCTTTCTTTAAGAGAAAGTTATAAAAAATTGATCCCATCTTCATGCTAAGCTATGATTAATGCTATTTTTCGGAAGGGTTTTTCTGTAGTACTTGTCTTGGCTCTCCTTCCAGACTTTCGTCTTGGGAGACACGAAAATAAAGATGTCAAAGACAAAAGTCGGTCTTTGAGTTTCGTGAAGTGAGGGGACTGGGAAAAAAATGTTGCCTCTTAGACTCTGGGGAGTACAGTTGGCAACAAATATGTGATAAACTTTAGGATTCTACTTCAGGATTGTGCAGAGAGATTACTGGGAATCTTGAAGACTGTCAAGTTTAGTCGAAAGATTTTGAAGGGTAGAAACGTGATGATTATAAAGAATTCTGGGGATATATATTGTCCACGTAGAAAAAAAAAGATCTATTTTAGGAAAGTATTAAGCCTAGAGACAGTCCACGGCTTTAAAAATAAAGAAAGAAGTAACTCACAATGTTTTTTGTGGCATTATTTCTGATATTGTACTATTACTTTTTAAACTATCCTACTTAAATTGCATTTAAGGTGACCAAGGACCTTTAAAATGACTTTTTTGCAATTTTCATCTTATCAATTTGAAATTTTACAGACATTAAGAGTAACACTATAGGAGATGAAATACAAAATTTTAAAGCATTAAATTATTTTATTTATGAGTTTCGAGGGTTAATATAATATGATATTAGTGATGAATAACGTTAATGAAATTTGCTCCAAAGCAATCGAATTTTATAATTACTTTCTCTAACCCTTTCGAAACCAAATTCGGGATTAATCTTGAAGTTTGAATACGAAATATCAACATTAACCAATGAAATAACTCAAAATTACATAAACTTTTTTTTAAAAAAAATTAGGAATTTTAAGTTATTATATTAGTTAATTTATATATTTAGTACTCAAATTTCAAAACTAATCCCAACTATTGTTTGAAAGGGGTTAGAGAAAATAATAATAAAAATTGGAGTGCTTTTGAACAACTTTGAAGCTCCTGGAACATTTTCCATTTACATCATTTATCGTTATTAGATATTATATTACCCTTCTAACTCCTAAATAAATTAATATAATGCTTTAAAATTTTGCATGACATCTCCTATAGTGTTACTCTTAATGCCTGTAAAATTTCAAATTGCTAAGGGGAAAATTGCAAAAAAGTCAAGGATCCTGGTCACCTTAATGAAAGGAATATTAAATAATTTGAGTCAATAGAAACACTAACCTTTAATCATATAAATAATTTTAATATTTATTTTCAGATTTTATATAACTTCATACTAAACAAATAAATAAAATTTAGTCTTGAAATAAGTGTGATGATAAAACTATAAAAATCCTAGTATAAAAATCCTCCTATATAAATCCTTGGAATCAATGATTGCTAAAATTCCTCTATAATTGTTATTGTAAACCTTATTTTACCATTCATGTTTTTTTTATCTCTATTACAAAATTATAACTCTTAATTTAACTTTATTTAGGAAATTGGGAATTACATAGTTGAGCTATTATCTACATTATTCTTCGTTTACATTAACAATTATTTTTATAAAATCGTTATGTCAAAGTTTTTAAAAATTAATAATTTTAGAATCAATTCATCATAGTATATATTGATATTATTTCAAATTAGTTTTTGAATTTGAGAGTTATCTAAGTTTTCCATATTTCACAGATTTAAATTAACTGTCTAGCATTGAACAGTATTATTTTAATATCATATTGAAACAAAGACTAATCAGTTAAATGTCAATAAAATCACGGTATGAAAGTACATAATTTTTTATTATACCTATTTCTATAAAATTTATGTTAAAGTGTGCGGTGTAGAAGTATTTTTTAATTATTCAATTCAGTCACTTCAGAGTATCGATTGTAATCTATTTTTCATAAAAACATAATTTCAAAATGTGCCTAAACTTGATAATATAGATTAATAGTCTAATTTTGTTGCTATGTCAGGAATTAGAGGCCTCAAAGGTATAAACAAACGACATACGAATCTAATGTCAGTCGTTATAAATTACTAATTTAATTCTATCATAAATAAATTATTATAAAAAATAATGGTTTACTTAAAGTATTTAATCATATCTATTAATGATGTTTACGAAAGTTTTAGATTTGAGTGAAAAGTTGGAAACTAATAATGCAATTTAATATTAGTTTTTTTTACTAATGACACAGATGATATACTAATAAATATTTTGCTGCAATATCCTTGAAATAGTTCAACTGGTTGTTAATTTGTATTTTATAACTATCTCCAAAGTTCTATTATATTATTTTATTCTAATCTCTATGGGAGGTACCTCAAAAAAAGAGTATTGGTGTTGTTACTTATGGCACCTGCCTGCGGACAAACCCCCCACTGATACAGCAGCAGATTTAAGCCGAAAGGAGCGTCACTTGTTTTTGAAGTAGCGCCAACTAAGGCCAAGAGTACGACTCAGCTACACACTTTCTACATTTGCTTGTACAGCCCCTTTTTACAGGGGGGCGCAGTCACACATCTCACAGATAGCAGAGAGAAAAACAACCATGCCCAAACCGGACTCGACCCCGGGACTCCCAGAACACGAGGAAGACGATCTACCTCTGTGCCAGAAGATTAGTAGTGCACCAGGCGAGAGGATTAGTAGCTTCTGATACGTGGTTGATGCAGAAAAAAAGTGGCATTATCGATAGGCCACTTCCTATCGATGACGGGATATGCTTCATAAAAGAAGGGTTGTATCGTTGTGCCGTGGCCAGTGATGGCCCATAGAACTTTATCGCAGTTCCTGCTAGTGCTGCTGTCACGATGATTCTGTTATTCTGTTTCATTTGAGTGCCTGAATAAACAGTTTGTGTATTATCACATTATTAGTTAAATGAATAAAAGAAGTCATTGGCATTCAAAGAAAAATAAATTTTATATCTAAACTATTAAAAAGTGTGGAGAATATTTCCACATTTCTCCAAAATACAAATTTTGAAATGATGTGTGCGTCTTTCTCATATAATTTATTTAATATCCTTTTCCAATTTTAAGGCCTTTACCTAAAAATAATTCAAAATTTCCTAATATTATTTTACAACAAATATTGCAGTCACATTTCACACTAAGATACAAAATATCTATACAAATGTCCACTACAGAAATACTAAGTAACCAGAACTGTCCCATGATCGTCCACCCTTTCAGATAGATGATTGACATACCCTTACTTACGATTGGTGCCTTAATTCGAAACTGGACGGAGATTACTAAACCGGAAGGCGTCTGTCAGTGAGCCGTGAATTAAGGAATTCGGATCATTGTATTAGGTGGATCTCTGGTGCATTTCCAATCGAATCTGTGCTTCGTTAGTTGAGCAATGACGTCATTGGCCTCTTGACGTCTCTTTAGGACATCAAAGTAAACGCCTCAGGACAAAGCCAGTATCCTTCTCCCGAGTAATGGGAGAAAAGTGAGCAATGCGTTTCCGATTAGACTCTTACAATGTAACAATGAAATTTCTTTTCTTTATCTTTCTTGGCCAAATGGTATTTTTAGTGATTTATTTCAGTTAGATCAGGTCACTGATGTTAGGGCTGAATGCCAAGACTTCAAGGTACCGGAATTAACTCATAAATAAAGAAAGTAGAGTTTGATAAAATCTAAAAGAAAACCGTCTATTTATTTCAAAAAACTATCATTGTGTGTTGAACTGCATTTCATGGAAGACATAAAAAGAGGTGTCGATATATTTTTAAGCCCAATTCATAAATATTTTAACCCAATAGCTTGCAAGAATATTTACATCTACATTCCAATTCGTATTTTCTTTTTAATAAAGGATCGAAATGCATTTTTTTTCTTGAGGATAAAGCGTTTTCCAATCTTACTATTATATTCCTAACACACTGAAAAAATAAAATTAAAAGTCATGAATGTTTGTAAATAAAATAAGATCAAAATGGAAATGAATGGAAAAAAGTTATTTCTTATGTATTCATTTGAACCAAACTATTTTTGATAAATTATTTTAAAATTAAAGATTAAATTTCTTTTTTAGCGCCTCACTGGGAGTTCATGGCTTTCCTTTGCATTAATTAGAATGATTTCTTGATTTGTAATTGCACATTTTTATTAAAATAATGAATGATATAAAAAAAACTTATTTATTAGATTCTAGATATTTTTAATTGAATTCAATTTAATAAAATAAATATGTATATCCAAAAGATATTATAAATTAAAATCACACTGAGATTAATAGCTATTTGCATTTTATCGTTAAATACAATGTTCAGAAATGAGAGAATACAACTCTGTAAGAAAGTCAATTTAAAAAAAAACAAAGAAACTCGTTTAATTAAAAAAAAATTATATGCATCAAGATAAATAAAATACAACAAAATGTTTGAACATTTTTGGCAATCAGTCTTAATTTAAATATTTAAATATGAATAATATATTTTATTATTAAAACCAATACATATATCTAATGGTGATTTCTCTATGCATAAAATTTATTAGGCTAAAAATCATATAAAACAATTTAAGTACTCTGATACCAACATCTATTTTATTATCAAGTAAAAAGCTAAGTATATCAGTTTGCATTAAAATATCATTATGAAAAAATGATTTTTCTGTAAGGAGTTTCTCATTTTGATTTTAAAGTATATTTCAGAAAAAATTATATACTTTATAATGAATTCTTATAAAATTAATTATAAAATTCCTATCTAATATATTCAAATATCCGTCCAAGATTTAATTAAGGTTTTAATAATATTTTCAAAATATTTATTACAAAATTTGACGATGAATTGCTAGAAAGGATTTCAAGCATATTAGTGTATACTGTTATATAAAAATGATTCATCATTAAAATAAAATTATCATTAGAATCACAATGAAATATAAATTTGATTTTCACATTGCAGTTTTTACAATTTTTATACTGTTATAAATAATAAAATATTTTTCAAACTATTTCTGAATAACAGGTTACTATATTTTTTTGTGCTACTACATTTTAAAATGATTTTTAGATCTAAAACTAGCGCATTTAAAAAGAAATACGAGATATTAATTAAAGTGTGAAAATTAAGAATTTTTTTTCAACTGTAAGTAAAATAAACACATGTTATAATTTTTATATTTAAAAATATTCAGTCGGTGTCACTATAAATAACTACATTTAAATTAAAATAGTGAATGGATTAATTGCCCTTTCAAAATTTAATTTGTTTAAATTTCTACATTCATAAAAACAAATTAAAATATATTATGAAAACTCTTCCAGCCAGTTGAGTATGATTTTAACTGTCGGTGATTTTTTATAAATAAGTCCAGTTGCAAGATGTGCATTATTACAGTAACATTCTTTCTTTTCAAATTGAGTATTATTTTATATCATATGTGAAATTTAACACATATTAAGGATGGACATTAAATAACTTCCCTTGTTTTGAGGCCTAGTATTATTTGCATCTCGTTTGAAGCTGCACTGATGATATCTTGAAACTAATTTTAAAATTCTAATCGCGATTAGATGATGTGGGCGACATATGAGCTGAAAATACAATAGTTAAAATTTGTTCACCATACTAGAGGAAGGATGATTGACTCCTATGGATTTAATTTTAGATTATGTGACAATTGCTTGACGAAACGAGGGAAGAAATTTGAAATTTTCCGGCTTCGAACTAAAGACTAATACAGAAAAAATGCATTCCATTTATATTTAAATACATCTGTAGCTAAGCAGAATGAAGGAAATCAAGCAAAATTTTCCATAAATACACAAAAAATTTATTTTTTCAATACCAATGATTAAATTAACATATATATCATCGTTATAATCGTTAATTTAACATTTCAATGATTAAATTAACATATATCAAAGAAATTTTTGATCAACAATTTTTTTCAATGACTATTTTAATGTGACCAAACGTCATGCTAAAATTAGAGTTTTCTTTAAAATAATTTGGTAAATAATTAAAGGTTTAAAAAGTTATAAAGTTTGTGAATTAAACTTTATTCTTAACTTAATATATTTTTTTTTCAATTGAGGACAGTTGAAAATCAAAATAATGATATAATATTTTCTCGCAAAATTTTATACTTACATCCCCAGTTTTTTTTAGTTACATATATTTTTATAAATAATATTTTATTTTTGGATCAAATAAAAAATAGAGCTTTCAATGTAACTTCAGGAGCAAGTCAGTTTTCCATGAATTCTCTATTAAATTATTAATCGACACTCTACAAGCGAATTATATTTTATTCATATTTGAAGCCCATACAATTTAGAGTAGAACTTAAATATCAGGGATTTCCCACATAATGTTTAAAAATTATTCATAGCTTTAAGTTTAATTATAAATATTTTGTGTTGAATATTTTAATATTTACTAAAGTATAAATATTTCTTGAGGCATGTGAAATTGATGAGTGTTTCAAAGATGTCTTGCAAATCACAGGCAGCTTCCAAACACTTTTGATTAAGTTTACATTTTATTCCGGTAAAGAAGATTATTTATAATAATGTTGCGCTCGCACTAAGCTATGAAGCGAATTTAATTCATCATAAGTAAGACTTTGGCATTTTTGACAAGGATTAAAACTGAAAGACTAGTATATGTTTCGACCGTTGCGAAAGTCATGAATTTAATAAATGATGGATTGGAGGATTATTTTGTGTTCTCTTTTAATACATAGATGTAACTATTTCTAATATCATTACTATTACTAGTACTTAGTTTGGATACTTATGAAGATTTCGTAACATAATGATTTGAATTTCCTAGAAATATATTTAATTGTTATATATTTCCTTCTGAGTATTTATTTTCAATGAAAAGTTGAGTTGTTCTAACATATAATACTGCTTTCAATAATTCAAGGGAACAAATAAATGATTACACGTACAAAGGTATTTTTAAAAGGCGTAAAAATTAAAAAAAATACAGGAGAATTAAAATTAAGTTATGGAAAAGATAGTGCTTGCAATTTTATTTGATATAAAAAGTTTATGTCATAATATTTTGAAAATTATCATAAAAAATATGTGAAGCTATTTTATTTATATTCTATTATTTGAAACCACACTTTAGAATTAAAAAAATCCCCTTCGTAATCTCTAAAATATGATATACTGAATTTGATAATTTTTATTTGACTTGATCCACTATTAACAGCGTCAACAGGTATATCTATTCCTACGAAATTCCTTTACCACTTCAAATTGAAATTATTGCAAAAAAGGGAAAAATAGCTCTAAAACTTCAAATAAATTTTGGAAATCTAGTAGTATTTGAAAGTTTTACTAATATACTTTAATTAAGGAATTTCATATTTATAATAGTAAAAGAATAATATTCCAAATTTGAGTCTCAACATGTTTATATTGACACCAATTAGGAACAAATAGATATCAATATAAACATGTATGTTATGGAAATCAATAAAAGCATCCTTTCACGGAAATAATTATGTCACTGTATTTATAAGAATTTTTATAGAATAAATGGGATTCGAATTCTATAAGTAAAACAAATATCACAATTCATATACTTATAGAATATGCAGGATCAATGTCTTAATAAGCTGTTTTCAGAGAAGACTGTTTAATATTTCAGATTGCATAAAGAGGTTGTATAAAATTGAGGTAATGCATTTAAGGCATCATATTTCAAATTCCGTTGATTGCTTGTCAAAGTATGATTCCCCTCTTGTGTTACCAAGCATGTTATGTCAATTAACTAGTATGGGATGTCATGTCCTCTAAGCGCCAGTGATATGATTTCACTTTCCATTTCGCCGGTTTCACTATTTCCTTTGCTTTTTTACTCCATTTGGCGGCCCAAACTAGCAAATGTACATTCATCAATGTTTTTTCACATATTATCAAATAAAATTTGAAAAGTGAAACCGTTAATCAGCGTAAAAATATTACAGATATCTAATGAGATAATTTGTTTCAAATTTCCTTCATTTATAATAACAAATAGATTTATTAAGTAAATCCTCCATTGAATTAACTGTGAAATACCCTGGCACCACACACACATACAGGTACTCGCACAGGTACAGGCAGGCACACCCACATATATAAATATATTTAACCGCATTACCTCTACCGTCTGGATTCAACTTCTCTCTTTTATAAAAAAAACACAGAGAGAAAAATATAATGTTTTTATAACAACTGTAGCCATTAGCAAAATATGGCATTTTGATGAAATATACAACAATCACATATCCCATAAAATAATTTTTGACAAGTTAGAGCTAACTTAATCAATTTTTTCTCATCTATATAGTGACATATGGCATGTTTGTAAAATAGTAAAAACCTAAATATACATCACATTTCTAATTTCTTAAATATTATGATTGTGTGCCCTTTTTTCAATAAATTCGATCTGAAATTAATTATATAATGATACTATAACTCAGTTTAAAAAGATAAAAATTGCATTTTCAAATTAATATTCATTTAGGCTAGTTATTTGCGTGAGTAAATGCAAATCACCTAAATAAGATATTTAATATGTATTATTTTCTTCAGAAATTCAATTAAGGAGTTTAATTAGTCTTTTTAATTACTTTCAGTTGCTGCACAATTAATATATAATAATGTATACACTTTGAAACATTTTTAGCCCAATATTCAAAAATTTACTTTTTACGTTATGACCTTTTTTAATCCAAAAATAAAAATATGAACGCTTTTCTTTCACTTATTTTTTTCTGTCTTCCTGTCTTTTCATAAGTGAATAATTGACTTTTATATTAATATTATGTCAAATTATTTTGCCATAAAATTCTTTAACATGAGTTAAGAAAATCTAGAATGTTTTAAACTAATACTAAAGTAAATAATACAAATTTACAGCTCTGACATAATTCAATTTTTTTGTAGACCATATACTTAAGCGAAGACTTAAGACCTTTTCCCTAGACGTCGTCGCCTTCAAAAACAATTTGTTTTGGAATGCGATTGGTCGTTAAAGAGCAACAAAGTATTTTATTCCTGCCAGCCATTATTTTAACAAATTGTCGTTTTTAAGCCTAGTTTGCAGAGAAATATGCCTTCTTTTTCTAGCTTCTTGAACATATATAAATAATTTTATTGACAGCATACGTTCATATAAATCATGCATTTTAAGTTTAGATGAATGAAAGGTGGAAAAAAAACCTGATCTTATATATTAAAAATCAATAGTTTATCCACAGTTTATCCAACCTAAAAATTAGTGCAATTCATTTTATATTTCCTCACTCAAAAGCAAGTGAAAATTATAATATGTGATAAAATTAATATCAATTCTTCTTTTACATTCTTTTATGTATGACCCATATATTTTGATGTAGCGAGTTTTATGATTTGATAATTTGCTAGCTACATATGTTTTTTTCCGCTTTACACTCTATCATCTCCGTGCAAATCATAATTTTTTCCTTTCATCCCATCTGCAATTACTTATAAATCATTTTAACAAGAATAATTAATTAGCTCGTTATCAATAAAAGTAGAAATTCAAACAATAAAAATCGAAATACAATGTATCGAAAAAGCATGATTTACCCTGGATTTTGTTGCAACCTATCCCATTGTATTATTTTATTTTAAATGAAAATGTGTAATTATTTTTCCATTAATAAGTTTAAAAGGAAGAAAGTATGCGTACTAGCCTCTTTAGCAGAGTACTAACTTCATTTATTTCATTGATACAGTTATAAATGAAATGATTAATAAGTTTTCTAAACTAAGCTTAATACATTTTCAAGTCAAATCACTGCATAAGCTGCAAGTTAGTCATATTATAACTGTCCATTACACCCCACTAATATATATTAATATTTACTTATTCATATAAATTATGCAATATAGCGTTACGTTTAGGAAAAATAAGCCTATTAATATTGTCTTGCCGCCCTCAAACCAAAGCAGCTTCACAACCACGTGAAATTCAACAGTGAATTATTCGATTTTCAGATTCATTTTTAAGTACTTTCGAATTAAAATAATACTTAATAAAGAAAATTGAAACTTTTTAATCTGTATTTTGTTACTCCAATTGAAGTAGAAAATTCATTCATTTTGGGTTACCTTAATTTGGGACGGCATCAATTGGCATGGAAAATTGAATGCTAGAATAATTTTTGAACAAACAACTTTAGCAAGTAGAATTATTTGACCGGGATAGCCTGATTGATTGGGTGTTGGGTTAGCATCCCTTGTGCTACGAGTTTGAACCCAAGGGGCCGAAGACTTGTGTGTGTATGTTTGCAGTAAAGGCTAATTTATCGCGGACAAAAATTTCTCCATGTTGAGAGTAACACCGCTGGGGATAAGGAGTCAGAATTGATATTTATCTATTCCAGATATAAATTACAATCTGTGGATGAATAAATGAATGAAATTCACGAATGAAGTCTGCTCCGTAAAAAGGGTATGTGACATGTGTAAACTAGAAGTCAGAATTCTGTCCTCATGGGTTCGGGGTACCATTCCCCAGCAGCTACTGTATCCCTTCTTCTCTTGTAAATTGGAATACGAAAATAGCAATTGTATTTATTTAATAAAAAATAACTAAAATAAAACTTTTCTTTGTTGACTTTAATAGGAATTCACTTAGCTTTTTTATATAACTTGTTTCTATATTCAGTTATAATATTTCATAATTCCGAAGCGAAATTTCATATTATCAATTTATTGTATTCATATTTGTACTGTTCCTTGTCTCACAATGATACTACAAGTATGTGAATGAGAACAGTAAACACCAGTAAACACATTCCGATGATGAGAATAACATTCCGAGAGAGGAATCAGCAATGCCAGTAATGTTTCTTCGACTTCATTCATATTTTCTATATTTAGGACGTGACAGCTATTTCCCTAATTATCCAGGATAGCAATGCATGCCGGTGAATAATATTTGTTGTCAATTATTTTTCTACACAGAATTTATGCCTTAAATATCCATATCATATGATATGGAATTTTTAAAATTTTCGTATGTAATCACTTGTAATTTCGAATTGAAACTTCCTCTTAGCAACCAATATTATCAGGTGTCCATTTCTCAATATTATAAAACGCTTCTTGGTCTTTATTTTAGAAACTACACCAAAAATCGCAAATCAAAAAATATTGCGTTTAATATCTATCTAGAAAAAACATGAAGCTGCAATACCATAAATATTGAGTCAGTTAATTTTTTAATGATATCCTTTCATTCAAGGAAAATCTAACATGATTCATTTGCTTTAAAATAAACAGATGCAAGGCTGTTAAAATAACGTAGTTTTAATACACTTCATAATATTATGCATGAAAACTTTTATTAAAGGAATCTTGAGCATCAAGGTATAAATACAAATTTTATTAAAAATTATGCACACCTTATTGCCCAGGTGATTTATTTCATCACAAAAGACTAATTGCAATTAATAATTCATATAGTTGTTGTTGTTGTTAGTGGTGTTTGCCATGAGCCGAAAGGAGCTTCTCTTGTTTCAAGTAGCGCCAACTAGGGCCAAGAGTATGACTCAGCTACACGCTCACCACAGAAGCGTGCACAGCATCTTTGCACAGAAGGACACGTTCATACATCTTACAGATAGAACACAGAAGAACAACCATGCCTGAACAGGGACATGAACGCGGGATGTCCAGCTATAGGGGAAAATGCTTTATCCCTATGCCAGGAAGCCGGCAACAAATTGATAATCTTGTCTTATTAAATTTTAGAGTCATAAATATATTGAAATTTTAATTTATTTATCCCAAATAGCACAATTTGTGAAACAATATTGTACGATCTTAGATTAGAATTCCTAATATATAACAACATTGCACTATATTATTAGAATTTTTTTAACAGCAGACAGTAATGTACGTGTGCTATAAGGTATCACACATCGAACGATTA
>JAOUZG010004540.1:990576-1006191 GCA_026289955.1 Argiope argentata | reverse complement strand
TCTTTTCTTAGGACTCCGTTATTTAAAATGATAAATGCTTTTTATCAGGACAATGAATAACTAGAGGTTTAGAGAAAACATTTTGCTTTTCGCATTTTTTTCACAAAGTATTCCCTTTAAAATTCACATAAGTTCCTGCTCCAAAAATTTTCTTTCTTCCATTTACCTGAGAAGAAAATCTCATAAACTATGAAGTATGGATGGGTGGAGTTATTTTTAGAACATAAATGAAAAGGAAATAATATACAGCCTTATTTAAAAAAAGATATATGACTGTTTTTTTACCATATATAAGCGGTATTGTATACATCATGTTTAGTTTTTGACATTTAGTTTTATAAAGATGAATTTATTTTAAATGTACATAGGATTTTTTTTTCTTTTATCTAGTTTGAATACAAAAGTAGAAAAGAAATATAGTGTTTCAGGAATATTTCTTAAGATAAGGAGTACGTAAATAAGACTGGAGCTCTTGTGCTAAATGTTTCTTGAAATATATATAAATCACGGCTAAAAATTTCAAATGTCGTGAAAAAAAATTCTTTGTAAAATTATTTTTATTGATATATGGATTACTTTTGTATTAAATAATATGGAACAAGTTATTTTTATTTATGTTTTTCAGTTTTTATTTGTTATTTCTGATAAGTTAATAAATGAAAATCCAAATTTTACAGAGCTAATCAAAGAAGGGAAAAAGAAATAAATAAAAAAAAAACTCTCAACTTTACATGACAAGAGAAACAGCCTCCACCTCCTAAAATGTTCATCATTCTAAATATTTTTGAAATAAAATGTTTTGCCTCTTACACATTTTTACCATATGTTTTTGGTTTTCAATTAACATTATATCCAACTAGGTTTTTCCTGATTTAAATTATAAGTAATAGGCAATGAAATCATCCACGAGCAGATTTATTAGCAGCTTTACAGAAGTAGTACAGTAACATAGTACAATATTATTGTACTTCTAGGGCTTTACTTTGAACAATATTTATTATACGGCATAATATTGTTAGAAACTAAATGATATAATATTGCACTGTTTTTTATAATGTTTAACAAGCTGTATTATCTAGTTGAGGAAGTAAAATTATATTTGCTTAAGATTTTAACGTAGCATTTTATAAACTGAAGAATATATTTACCTTTTTTTAAGTTAATAGCATTTTAAAACCAAATGAAAAAAATTGTAAAGAAATTAAGATGAATATCTCTAGTATTGTATGAAGTATTTGTGAAAATAGAACATTTATAACATCCTTGAGAAGTATTAGTAATTGTAATTAGTAATACTACAACTACTAATACTTCTTAGTTCATATATAGCATCCAAAATCAATCTTTTTTATACATTTGCATTAAAAATTGTCTTATAAATCAAGAACCCTTGCAGATTTTAACCTAAAAAATTTTAAAAAAAGAAAACTTTGCTGGTAATGTGGGGATTTATCCAATTTTCTTTTTAATACTATCGCACATGGGGAAAACTTCTGGGATACTCAGCACGTTATGAGAAAATCTGAAATCACAGAATAAAAAAATAAAAAAAACTCGACCTAAGCTTCTGAACCAAAAAAGTTACCAAAAATGATGAAGAGGAAGTTTATCCCTTGAGAATAATTGCATGGGTCTCGCCCAGACTGGAAGCGGAAAATAGCTATTAAAGGCTGTGCAGAGATAAACGAAAAATTCGGGAATGTGAAAGAGATATACCGGAATGTGACGAAGTCGCCAGTTACTGGGCGTAGTTTAAGCGGAATGAAAATGGTAGCAGTGATTGGGTCAAAATGGAGAGGACTTTAAACTTTGAAAGAGTTAATCTATTGAGGAGTTTCGAAAGTCATTTGCAACAAGAGCTTGTTCTTCAGAACTTACAAAAGAGTGGTCCAATATTAGTAATTTAAGTTTATTCCTCAGGACTTGCAAATGATTCGCTTCAATTTTAAAAGTCTGAGCTTATTCTTCAGATCTTGCAAAAGAGTTGTTCAGTTTAAGAAATCTAAGATAATTCTTCAGAACTTTTAAAAGAGTCGTCTAATTTTACAATTATGAAATTATTCTTCAGGTTTTTATCTTTAATTAGATTTGGTTAACTAATGGATATAAAAACAGGTTTTGAAATTTTTTGGGTTCTTTTTTGTATGTAGTTATTGCATTTAAAATCAGAAAAAAAAAACTATGTTTTAAAATTAAATATAATATTTATTTACTTTATAATTAAATTTTACAATCGCAAGCGAAACCCCTTGAAATTTTAGTTTCCATTAATGATTTTTACAAGTTTTTGGGTAAAGTAAAGTTTTTGAGATCTCTTTTCTAAATTTATATATTATATTGATTATTAAACATAATTCATGAAAATGTGCTAAAATAATTTTTTAGGAATTACCGTAGGTAGGGGAGAAAATTAATTAATAATTTCAGCATTTTGCGTTGATTCAAGTTAAAGAAAGTTAAGAATGAAAATAGTATTCAATAATTACCTTAACTTAGCACAAAATATTACAGTTTTTGGTGATAAATAAGCTAAAAAATAAGTTTCTAGCCATATTCCTCTTCATCAATAAGCCAACAATCGGAACTATATACCAATTTTATAGAAAAAGTTATATTCAATGGTTTGCATATAATAAGTAGAAAGAAAGGAAGAAATGTTAAGCATAGATTATAGAATTACAAACATAAAGTCTTTTAAGTTAAGCAACAAACAATTACAAATAATTAGATGTTTGTCAAAAAATGCTTTGTTCAAATATTTAAAGAAACGTATTATAATCACTTTTAAAATATTAATATTTTATATACCAAGATTAACCGTAATAATTAGACTTTTTAAATATTTTCTCATTATTTTATCTTCTCAAAAGCTACTTGCTCAGAGAATTTAAAATGTGCAATAGAAGAATTTCTAAGATATTTATATCTAATTACAATAGCATTGTGAGAAGAGTCATTTTGATACAGTTTTTTTTTATCTTAAGACTTGAAATATTATTTTTATTGAACAATACAACAATACATGGATACATAATTACACTACTTTAGTTGAGTATGAACATATATTTTTATAATGAAGCGATAAAAATAAAATTGCTGGCTTTGAGCAATTTTGCTTATTTCAAAGTTCAATGTGCCCTTAAAATTTACAATAAAATTAGAAAAAAATATCAAATTTAATGGAAACATTTAATGCTTTTATTCAAAACTTATTGATGTGAATATTATAGATTTGAAATATTGCTAGATAATAAAAATTTTTCTCGTATTTCTAATTAATGTTTTTTTTTTAAATCTTTCGAATTGCTCTATAGAGAAACTAAGGACATAATTTCGCTTTCAAACTCGCGAAATTCTATTAAAATTTAATTTATTTTATACTTTCAGAATTTCAATTCATTTATATTCTGGGGCCGAGGAAGAAACATAATGTTTCACAAATGATTTCGAAAATAAATTGTTCACTGTTCTTAATAATAAAAAATAAAACGTTTCTCAAATAATTGAAAAATACTCTCTACATTTTAAAATGAAGAACTATGTGAATAACTGTTCTCCTTATTTAATTTAATTGTGTACAATCTTTTCCTTGCTATATTCCTTTTATACGACTTGCTTTTATTTAAAATTGGAAATTCACGATGCCTAGAATTTTTTTCTCAATTTTGAAATAAGTAAATGCGTCTTGTTCAGACATATTATTTCCCAACAAATGATTTGGGTATTATTAAAATATTTTCCTCATATATTTAGATATTTTAAGTGTAGTTTTTGCTTATTTCGAATATTTTAAATACATCATTATAGATTTTATTTTATCTAATTTAATGTATAACCGAATATAATGTCTTTAAATATATTTTAAAAACACTTTTGAATCAGAATGCCTTTTTTTATTTTATTCACTTTGAAAAATGCGGACAAGTAAAATATACGTGTGTTTATATGGGATCGTTCTTTGAGATATTTGACCGTTTACATCAAGAAGTACAAAAAATAATTTTCGTATCGACTTCTTTCAAAGTTGATATTCAGAAAGTTAGTTTAAAAATATTTGTTCCGATTGTGATATTGAAATTATAAAAAGTATAATAATAAATATAAAAAATGGAATGATATTCTCACTGTAATATAGATATATTTTAAAGCTTCGAACAAACAATTAATAAATAACAAAATTAAAATTAATTCCCACTTAGGAAAAAATAGTTTGTTACTTTTTATTAAATAATTTATGAAAATAATTATTCATTATCGCAAGAAATGAACTCGCATTTTTCACCTTCAAGTGAGAAATACTGAAATTCTTGCATTTTACCAATTGAGCTATTTCCTATTGATTTCAAGTTTCCTTATAAAGTGCTAAAACTCTATTTAAAATATTAAAAGTTAATTGAATTTAATTAATAAACTAATAAGTTAAAAGATGTATTGACATCAAGTATCATCCCCTACAAGTTAAAAATGCATCTGCACTTGAATGGATGAATAGAAGATGTTTTTATTAACGATTGAAAATTTAAACAAGATATATAAATATATATAGGCAGAAAATGAGCTAATAGTAGGAATTGAAAAAAATGGGCAAAAAAAAAAAACACAACGACAACAGAAATAGTCTAAAACTATTTCAGCGTATATTGGGGAAATGATAATTTTAACACCCTGAAATATACTGCAAATGGTACCGCTTTGAAGATATGTAAGCGTATTGATATTTTTCAATACGCCTACAGAACAGAAAGTTTTCAACTAGCAATAGTCACGCCTCGGCAGAACCTCATTGGCTATGACACTGCCTCTGCGCAAAGCTTCAATACGCCTACAGAAATTTTTGATTTTAATGAAGGAAGAAGTCAAAGGTGTTGAAAGTGGAAACCAAGGCTGCAAAACTAGACCAGCGGATTTCCTGTAACCATGAAAAGAATAAATAAGTACCATAATTAAGCATGCTTCTATTCAACTACTCACCATGTTTTCCTCTCCTATTAGCAGCAGAACTCCATTTTGAAATTTTCTATGCTTTAAAATAGCCTATTCTGAAGCAATTTTTATAGCTCTTGATATTTACTTTTTTCATTTTTTGTTTGTTGCCACTTCAAGGAAATATGTCGATAAAAAATCGAACCAGTATACATTATGTGATCAAATCCATTTTTAAGGACTATTATAACACAATTTCTCTCTCAACAAATCATGGCTCATTATCCTTTTTTACCTTTAATGTGAAATTTTTTATTTAATACTAATTAATTTTATAAGATTTCCTTTGAAGGCGTGTATTTGTTAAGTATTAATTTTTCATCATAACTGATCGTAAGTATGCAAGTATTATCCCGATTCCGGAATGGAGTGCACTAAGGCAGTTAGTTGTACTTGAGAAAGGCAAAGCAAACTTTCTCCGTGCACCTGCTACCTTCCTTGCTTGTTCTGCTATTTCATTGATTAACTTAGCTAAGGCAAACCCGTCCAGACTTAGTTGATGTTTAAATTCAATAAACATACCAGACTGTCTGAAACTTATCGAAAGATCTAACCTTTGTTCTACCATATGAAATCAATCAATATATTGTTATTGATAATGCCAACCAATAAACTGTATTATCTTTCTGAGGCAATATAGAATAAACTATTTAGTAATAGCTTTTTAGCATGGAATTTTAATTTTTTTGGAAATGTTCTCCCGTTATTAAAAATGTATTAAATTTTAATAACGGGAGAACTGTCAGTAAAGCTTTACATCATTTGTAATCTATAGAAAAATATTGTTCCAAGAAAGTAATCCAATTATGAAGTATTGAGATAACTGACAAGATTTGCGCATTTACCATATTTTTTCAAATAAATAAACAGTTTTTTTTAATGATAAGGAATGTTAAACAAAAAAAAGTTTTCCTTTTCATAAAAAAATTTTAATGACATACCTTTCTGAATCGCTAGGAGGAATTTCATATAATTTTTTCTGGTAAAAAGGCGTTTAAGTAATCAATAATTTGTAAATAAATCGACAGTTAAATAAACGGAATTCAGGGAAGGAATCATATAGCTATGCAACAAAATAATATATATAAAAGAATAAAAATATAATTCGGTTTAAAAATTAACTTTAAATACATCCATTCATTTATCCGAAAATGATAATCTGAAATCAGAATAATAAATTAAATGTCATAAAAATATTTGAGAAAAAAATACAACGAGGATAACCTCTTAAAAGAAATGTTGATTACAATCAAAATAGCATTCGTTTTTTTTTTAATATTTAGAATACACTTAAGAATATTTTATTGTATATGGGTATAGTTACGCCAATCCTTTTATATGAATTAATAATTATATGAAATCATATTCAATTTATATAGAAACTGCATCTTCATTATTCTTGAAATCGCTATATAATATTAAAATGTATGCATCAATATAGAAAATTATATTATGCAAGAAATTTTTATTTTTTGAACCATTTCTTTTGGAAATAGACTATTGATAATTTAATTGCTTCAAAAATATCTTGTATAAAAATATTGTATTGTTTCTTATTCAAAAATATCTTCAAAAAATATCTTGATAAATAGAAATAAAATTTTTCATCTAGAATTATACTGGCAGACTTATGTATTCTTCTCCAACTTATTTCGAGAACATCATATTATGTTATTAATATATGGTTTGCTTAGTAAGAACTTTTATTGAAAGAACTAAAAAAGATAAATGAAAATAGAAATTAAAGAAGCTAAAGTTAATCCGTTGGGAATATCTGTAATTTATATTACAGGATCAACATCACCAAACCCTTTTTAAAAAGTTTAACATTTGTTGTACTAGAAGAATATTTATTTATCTATATGAAACAGAGCACATACAATATTAATAAAACATCTGTACTTTACCAAATACTGTATGTAATTCATCTCTTTCAAAAAAATCCAGGCATTTTTATTTCTACTATGTATAATATCAATATAATTTAATGAATCATTATAATACAATTTAAACATATTGTAAAAGATAAGAAAATGAACATATGGCATCAATAGAAACAGCTGAAACTTTTTTAAAAGGCTCAAAACATGTAATACAGCCAGCGTCTTGGCCCTGAGGTACCGCGTCTTTCTCATGATCTATTGGGCGTCCCGGGTTCAAGCCCCGGTCAGGGTATGGTAGTTCTTCTGTTATATATCTTTTAGGTGTATGAATATCCCCCCTTGCAAAAAAGGGTTGTGCATATGAATGTGAGAAGTATGTGTCATCTTCATATGAGGTAGAAGTCAGATATCTGTCCTCGGTTGCTCAGTGGTTCATACCCTCAGAAACTGCTGCACCCCTCCTTCCATTGTAAACCGGACATGTCACCATCGTCGCACGCAATAGATTCTCATTTCCTCTCATAAGGAATCTTTTGAAATCATATATAACATAAGACTGGTATAATATTAATACTTGATTGAAAATTATATTTCGATATTAAATAACTTCCATTAATCAAATCAGAAGTTTCATATTTCATTTTATTATTAAGAAGAAAGTAATTTGCGTACATAAATATTTTATAATATTGCAGCCATTTAAAGTCACAAATGTAATTGACTGTTGTATTTTAACTAGGTATATAAAGACTCAAAAAATATTATATAAAAATTTAATTTTTGTTACAGTGGTGATTGATAAAAATTCTTTGATTATCAGATTTTTTGTTCTTGTTTTAAGATTAATCGCAGCTCCGTTTAAAAAACTTTTTTACATAGGAAAAAATGTGTAAGAATATTATCATTATTTCTTCTTCAGGTGTATCCCATTAAAACTTATTTCTATTTCCTCTTAAGATGTATTCCATTAAAACTTATTTCTATTTCCTCTTCAGGTTTATTCCATTAAAGTTTATTCCTTTGTTAAAATAACTTGCTTTAGTTATATTAACATCTTATTTAACGCAAAATTATTGCTTATATATTTATTGTATGATATAAACTAATTATATTAGTTTTTCTGTCTTGAATTTATAATTATTTAAAACGAAATAATATTTATTATCATATCAGAACATGATGTTATTTTGGAAATAAGCATCAACAAAAATCCTTAAGGCTAAAAAAAGAAAAACCATTGACAAAAAATTGAAATTTTAATATCTGCTCGAGTATCTCAAAAAATCAGCTTTCAATAACGCGTTGCCATCGCATTTACAAAAGCTCTGATTTCAAAAAATAAGTTAATGAGTACAGCCTATAAAACCTGGAAAAATGTCATTTTGAGCGCGTGATTATATGAAATGAAAAAAAAAATATTAAATGGGATATTTTTTAACAATAAATGAGAGACAGTTCTTTTTATCGTTTTCAACACTAAAGTGACTCATTCAATGAAACGATTAAAATGAATAAAAATACAATTTAACTTGCACGTGCACGTGGTGCTTAGCCGTTCAAAAAGTTATGCTCTGACATGATGCATTGAAATATGCATTATTAAACTTTTATTCTGTCTTGAATTTATAATTATTAAAAGCGAAATAATATTTATTTTAGTTCAAGTTCTCTGTCAAAATTTGAAATGTAATAATAATGGATTGAATGGCTTAAATCTCACATCTAAAAAAATATCGTGATTAATATCGCTATCAAGATAAAAATAAAAGCAACATTAAATTTTAAAAAGTAAATATTATTGTGAGAAACGAGTGTTATGGACATTTTTTGTTATTTGAACGAAAGTGTATCCAATACAGAGTCTACCATATATGTTAGGAGCAAACTCTATCAAAGAAACTTTATCATTGATGATATATTATCATTTATTAGATGCAGGATGAGATGGCAATTCAACTCAGTTTGTATATCTTCAGTAAATCAAAGACAACATACAGTCAACGCAAACAAATATCCTAACGTTGAATCTCGCCAAGTATCCCCCAAACACTTTGCTATTTGATTTCTTGATATCTCAGTACACCAAGGGATGCGGTGGCTATCCCATGCTATTTTTAGCTTCTATTAACCTTTGTGGTGCACATCTCAGTGGACCGTAGTTTCCGGTGGAGTGAAAATAAGCAAAAGTTATCTCCCTCCCCCCGAAAGGAGAGGGTGTTCGATCAAGGTGTAGATCGATTGGCTGCAAAGGCACGTCGGCAGGATACCCCTTCTGCTCCGACTTCTCCGGTATTTCCTATCCAGGCATAAGGAAAGAATCACTCCCGGGATCCCGTTTTCCCGAAATTATTATCGGGAAACGGAGAAAATACTCATTTAAGAGAGATATGTGTTGATATCGATATACGAAGAAAGGAAGTGCCTGATATTGGCAAGCATCTCAATGATTTTAATAAATGGGAATGTTTGAAGAATGGGAGTTTTAAATGGGTGTCTCCTTGTCATATTGCATAGACGAATATCATTTTCGGCAAGATTTGATGACATATAAGGCTTACCTAGTGGAAATGATAAATATAAAGATATGATGTAACGTGATAAAGATAACAATATATTCTTAACTGCTTTTTAGGTCAGAAAAATAGAAAAAAAAATGCTTTCTTTAATTACATATTTTATAATTTTTGTAATTAATGAATTTGAAAACAATAATAGAATGAAATCCAATGAAGAATTTGCAATCGTGATTTCTCAAAGGAGTGAGTTAATATAAAGGTATAACAGAGAATGCTGTATACATGTGGAAAGGTGTTTAATTCTTTATTAAGCAGGCATTCTCACTTTCTATATATTGTCAACTTGCATTTATTATAGAAACATATAACACATAATTTTTTAACGTTACTATATATAAATAAATGGAATTCTATGATATAGAACAACATCCTTAAAAGAAAAAAAAGATGATTAATTAAAAGAAAAAATTAAAGAAATTAAAGGACGAATGATTAAAATGTTAATGTTTTTAAATGATAATAACCGTTTTTTGAGTCAGAAAAAGAGAAAAAAAATCTTTCTTTTATTACACATTTTATAATTTTCGTAATTAATGAATTTAAAAACAATATTGAATTCTAAAATGGAATCCATTGAAGAATTTACAATCGTTATTTCTAAAAGGAGTGATTTACTTTAAATGTATAATAGAGAAAGTTATATACATGCAAGAAGAAGTTAAATACTTTATTAAGCAAACACTCACACTTTCCTTATATTTGCATTTAATATGGAAACATATAACGCATAATGTTTAAATACTACTATGTATAAATAAATAGAATTCGATGATATAGAATAACACCCTTAAAAGAAAGAAAATGAATAATTAAAAGGAAAAAAGTAAAGGGATTGAATGACAAATGATTAAAATGATAATGTTAAAATTAAATTAAATCATATCATGGATATATCCTTTATGCAATCAAAAATTAATTATAAATAAGGATAATAAGAAGTAAATCATTTTCTATAATCATAGAGATATTTATATTGAATTCTAGTTACTGATGGACTCTTATTCTTTACTGAAAACTTTTCATTCGAACCAATATCTTATGTATTTATCTGAGCCCAATGGTACTTAAAAAAACTAAATTTCAGAACTTATCACTTTAAAAACCTAGTGCGTATACTAAGTTCCATCAAAACTTGGTATCTTTATTAATAATCTTAAAGACATATAAAACAACAAACTGCTTTTGATTTGGAATAAACTTCAGATATTTAAACAGGTTGGAACCTGATACAAGCCGACTTTTATATTTAACATTTGAATAATTTTTAAGAAGATCCTCACAAAAAAATATTTTAAAAGATTTTTTTCTTCTTTTTTTCGTCAATAACCACGAGGAGAAAATATCAGAATTTTAGTTTATTCCAAATATCAAACTATGTTGAAAATCTATACAATAAGAGAAAGAGATTCAATTAAAAGAAATATTTCAAGTTCAAGACATTAAATTTATGGGAAGTATACGCGTACTAAAAAAGCGTACAACTATGTGAACAAGTAATATCTTCTCATATACACAAAAACAAAATTAGATATAAAAATTTCCAATAAGTTTTCCTTTAACAAAGATAAAAATAAAGATTTTCAAAATAATAGCATAATAATAAAATAATTAATTATTTCAAACAAACTTCAAAAATAAAGATAGTTTGGTTGAGAATAAAATGACAAAAAATGTACTTTTCTTGTGAAAACATTAGTTTTTTTTTATTATTTTCTATTAGCACAAATAAATAATTAACAGAACTATAAGAATATATAAATTAAAAATATAATAACAACACACCATTTCGTCATAAAGTCTCTTTCCATTTTTAACCCAGATTATCTTTTTTTATTGCAGCAATATTCTATCGATTGCGCTATTGCTTATAATTTTTATAATTTATCAAAAAAAGCAAGGCACTGAGATAAATGAAAATATGAATTATTGAACTATTTTAAATTCAGTATTTCTCAACATGATTAAATAATTCATAAGCATAAATTTTTATGTTTAACATTAAGGCTTGTGGAAGTTATTAACAATAGCAAGTATTTTTAACAAACGAATTACCTCATCAACCAAATTTTATTTCTTCAAAAGAACAACGTTTTAATTCCCTGAGACATCAATATGAGCTTTGTTTTAGATATTTTTAGGAGTAAAAAATTTTATAACCGCTGTAAATTATTCCAGTAAATAAGCTTCAGAGGTATTATCATAATCCTTTACAATCCACTAAAAATTTATTTCTAAGAGCACTCCTTATTATGGTCCACCACCCACGTACTCAATTTCTTTGTAGAATTTCAAAGCATCATTTCATAAATCAATTATGTTTCAGTCTGACAAAAAGTAAAATAGTTTGCTCCAAATATGATTGATTACCCAAATACGGTGTAAATTCGCTTGATAATGTTAGGCAAACAAAATATTATTTTGCTTGAAATAATAACAAATAATAATTCTTGTACTTTTTTATAATATAATTTTATTTACTAAAGAAAAAATAGGGGAGAAAACGTTGTTTCTTTGCGAAAATACTAACTAATGAAAAAAAAGCATTATCATGTTGGAAAAGGCTTTGAATGTAGCTTGAATTATACCTATTGGCTGAATAAAACAAATTTTTCAAGATCTGCCACAGATTCTTAATAATAATACAATGCCTCTTTGAAGGTCCATCAATTTTTTAAAATAATAATACAACAATTTATTTGTTAGATGATTTGATAATTAGAATAAAAATTATATTTCTTCTTAATTTTTTAAAGAAAATGATTTAATGAAAATATTAAATTCAAAATATATATGTGTGTTTACTAATGCTTTCAGTTTCTTATTGTAATTATATGATGTTTTCATTACTAATTACTTATTTCACTTAAATAAATAAAATAATTTAAAAACGTTTTTTTTTCCAAAATTTGATTTTTTGAAATGTTATTTCATTTATAAAAGATTGTTTAATAGATTGTATAATTAAAGAATGATATTAAAGACTAGCTCTTTTAAAATGCATTTTAGACAACCATGCAAAATATTACATTATATAAATATTAATTTAAATATGCATTTGAATTTTTCATGAAATATTTGACAAAATCTAAGAAAAGTTTCTCCACCTCAATTGTGAAAATTCTTGCTTTCCCTAAATTTCTTATAACTACAAATTTAACAGATATGAAATATAATACTCCTTTCAAAGAGCCAATAATCATATTTTTATTCTAAGGAAATAAGCAATTTGCAGCATATTTAAAATTATCGTAATGAAACACATGCATATTTTATATTAAAAAAATGAAATAACACTTGATTAATGTGCATCAACTTCCTTTCTGGAAATGACAAGTTTAGCGCTAATTTTAGTGAAATTCTTTTACTTTTATTAAGGGTACAATGGACGATGAAAATGTAAAAAATCGATGAAATTTGCTATATTTTTATTTTGATCTTATATGTATATTTAAACTGTAAGCTATCGTTTGGAAAAAAATTTATTTTGATATCTTAATAAGTTTGCTCAATATCAGCGTTTTGTTATTGTTATTAGGATGCCACACCCACTTGTTTTCATTTGGACAGCTGCTGTAAAAAAAGTTTTGTTTTCCTCCAAGCACTCTAGTGTATTTAATTTTTAATTCTGACTTTATGTTGTTGTTTTTGCTTTGGCAGATGTTAAAAATTTCTACTTTTTCTTTCTTTTATTGTTTGTTTTGGTTTGTTTATTCGTTCTTCGTATATTTCATATTCGAATTGCTCGTTTTAGTTTCTTTGAAATTAGATACAAAAGCAGTTCTATTCATGGTTGAAATTAAAATTTACTCTATTTTTAATTATCTTTTTTTTGTTTTGTTTTTCTAAATTTTGTTTTAAAAAGAATTTAATCAGTTTTCACTTCCAAAAGCCTAATAGGTCGTCCAAATGAAAGCAGACAAAGTTTGAAAATGCTAAGATATGATGGACAAAGAAATCATTTGATTCATAACCAAGCAATTCTAATGACATTTTGGAAGTTTCTACCAAATGCAATAAACCTTAAATATTGAATTCATCATCTTAAAATTGTGTATAATAGTTACATTGTTCTGTGCAAACACTTTAGTATTCTTTTTTGAAGAATATTATTTGTCATGAATTTCAGGAAAAATTTCTTCAAATAATTTAAGCAAGTTTTTTTGTTTATTCTTCAAAATTGTGTCTATCCTGTGCTAAATATGATAAAGAATTTGGTTCTGTATTTAGGGAGGAACTTACAGAAAAAAATCTTTGAAGTGAACAACAAAGTTCTAAAGCCCTTCTTTTCTCAACAAAGAAAATGTATCAAAATTTGATTGCTGATTTATTATAACTAAGAAAAAAATAGTTAATCATAGAAAATAAATTGTATCTTATAAGCATGTATCATATTGCCATCATATAATAACAATAAAATGAAAAAAAATTTCAAAAAATCAGCACATGTCAAATTAGAAGAAAAACATGAGGATATAATTTATGCAGCAGGTGTATTTTGATTTGCTTCAAAATTTGTATGTTTATGGCTGCATATATAGTTTAAAAATGTTATATGAATATAAATTAATCTTTGTGGCTTATTAAATGTTATTAAACAAGTCTAATTTTTATTTGAACTTTTTTTAATTGAAAAAAAGAAGTTGGTTTTGCTACACCAGAAGTATTTACTTAATATGTTTTGTGGATTCTTACAAATATATTATAAATCTATGGATGTATATATTGCAAAAAATAAACAATTTTTTTATAAATATAAATATTTAACATATTTAAGTTGTTTCAATTATGTTTCTGGTCTGTAGAAGCCATTGAAATGTATTTTTAGCTTTTTCTCAAAATGAAATTTTATGATGCTGTCCAAATTTTCAAATACTCCATGCGCATTATATTTTTAGTTACAACTCTGAAACTTTTATCTTATGCTGTATGAACATATGATAATATAATTTTGCATTTTAAGATAAATTATGTGGTTTATATTTTTTTATTGAAGATCTCAATTAATATTATTGCATTGATTTTTTAAAAATTTTGAAACAAAGTCAATAATGCCAAGTTTTAAAAGAAAAATCATATTTTGAATTAATTTAAACATGCAAAATATTTTGTAGAATTAAAAAATGTATCTGAAAACACTGAAATAGTTCACTTATGTTCTATTTTTATGCGCATGGAACAATTTGAAATTCTACAATATTTTCATCTTTTAAAAATATTTTTCTAACAAAATTAAAAAGTTATCAATAAATTTTGCTGAAATTTTTATTGATGCATTAGATTGATAAAATGCATTTACCATGAAAATTTCAAAACAATACCTCAAAAATTGAGAAATTTTGGTTTCAACGTCTATTGTACCCTTAAGTAGATCAAATTTTCTATATGTGGTGTTTTTTATACCATATCTCTTTATTTCTCGTATACGAAAGATCGAAACAGAAAAGAAAGAATTTTAATAATTTGAAGCATTTATACGTAGTCCATTTAAAAGAATTGAAATAAAATAGAAATTTCTTCTTGAAACAAAAGAAAAGAAAAGAAACTTATGCTGATTTAAACCTCTGCATTCTATTTTTATAGATTAAATAGCTAAATATTTACAAAGACAATAGTCCAATAAAAGTTATTTTATTTACGCCCCTAACGAAATGAAAGTAAATTTGTAGCAGACAGGAACTACCTTACTCAAAGACAAGTCAAATATGAAATGTAATCGATGATTATTTAATAATGCAGATCTAGAGAATCATTCAATTTCTTTCTGAAGTCACAACTAATTCAGTTACTAACGTTTCACTGTTTATTTATAAAACTAAACTTTATGATGCCTTTTAGCAATTAATTTAATTTATGTTATTATTATGTGAGAATAAGATGTTGTTTTAGTTTGAGATTTTTGGAGCCTCAAAAGACAGTAGTAAACATATTGGCGACTTATTGTTTTATATATATAATCTGTAGAGAGAGAAACAGTAGGCATAGATCGGTAAAAATGTCTCGTGATTATTTCAAACTGGTTTAAACTGGTTAGTAATTTAAATTAACTAAAACAAATATTGACTTAAAAATAACTTAACTTTATTTAATTTGATGCATAACTTAACATCCGTCTCAACTTAACTAAATTTAAGTAGCATAGTTAATATCGGAATGTTTAAATTTTTCTGTTTATA
>JAOUZG010004540.1:963074-976358 GCA_026289955.1 Argiope argentata | reverse complement strand
TATATATATAAAGTTACACTTTAGAATGCTTACATCAGTCATATAAAATAATGATTCAAAATTATTATCATATCTTTTGGTTGGAAATCATTTTAATTGTTTTCAAACACCATCATAAATAGAGTAAGTAGTACCCGAGGCGCAGTATTTAAATCATGTTTTCCCTTTTTAGCTCATTTGTCGACTTCTGATTATTTAAAGTATAAAACAAACTGCTTGAACATCGTCCTCTAAGACTGGCTCTAAGGCATGAATAAGTCTAGTTATATCACAGCCTAGAGGATGTTTTCGAAGTTTTTGAACTTAGAAAAATCTTAAATTAGACTTCTTTTACTTATTATAATGTCTAAGGGTCCACTTGAGAAAAATTCTCTTCCTTGTGCCATTTAGAGGAACAAAACTTTGAATTTTATCTTATCTCAAGAAGAATTTTAATTTCTTTTTAATGCAGCATCATAGCTTCCTTTTTCATGTAAATTATATCCACATGCATGTGAGATTTATTTTAAATAAAGAGCTCCTTGATTTCTTTTTCAGGGATAATTATGCTTTACTTATTTCTGAACTTAAAAAAAGAAAGAAAGTTTTTGAAGATTCTTGCTAAAAGTTAAATAAGAGGAAAATTTTGTTTTTCAACTTTTTCTCCGAGCTCTTATCTTAAAATATTTTTTAGTAGTTTTCAAAGAATAAAATTTTTATAAGTTGACATTGTTCAAAGTATTCGATTTTTTTCAGGATTAGTTTGTAAACCCTTATTTTTCAGAAGCCTTTTGGATGTTTATTTTTTATATAAATCAATTTACATAAAGAATTTTTTATACAGAAGCCAATTTGCACAAAGCATTTTTTATACACAATCCAATTAGAAAAAAGTAATTTTTTTATGTAAATCAATAACATAAAGCAATTTTGGAGCCCAGAACTACCGCTTTTAGATCTTAAAATTATAAGAAAATTCTTCAATAAAGTGAAAGAACTTTCCTCTCTTTTATATTTTTTAATGTCAAATTATTTTTAAAAGTTCGGCAATCAATTTTTCAGCAATCAAATTAGTAAAGTTAACTTTTCATAAGAAAGAATCGGATATAAATTTTATTTTTATTCAAAATATCTTACATTAATTACAGATTCAATAAAGCAATAAAACACAAAACTTGTGAATTCAGATCAGAAATTTTTGTCATCTCAATCCTCTAATTTTAAAATTCTAACATATGAATCTTAATTCTATTATGAGCATAAAACTAAATTTGTAAATTAAAAGACACACTTAGTAAACAAATACGATGATGTAAAATTGAATTCAATTTTAAAATTGCCTTTCATTATATTTATATCTGTTACAAATTAATTACGCTTATAAAAATGAGTAATTATATTATTGTTTATTATTTAAAAAGAAATTTATCTTATTCTTATTATATTAAAGGATTAATTATATTCTTTATAATGTAGCTTCTAAATTGTTTTAACAACAAGATGTTTTCTTATTTTGTATATACGTATCAGTTTCTATTTCAAAATTTCTAAAAGAAGAATAAAAATGTAATTGAGAAAAAAAAGATTTCTGATTTATTCCCAATGATTGAGATGGATTAATAGAAATTCGCAATATTTTTTAATATGATATTTAATATTCATTATCGTTTAAGAAACCAATGACAGAGAAAAGTTTTTGACTCAGAAAAAAAACACTTCTATCGTTAAATGAGTATTTGTTCAGGATTAAATTATTAGAATTGAGACTAAAATGATTATTTTTTCAGAAAATGTTTTATATCACATTAAGATTTGATTCATATCCTGACTAAGGTAGGAACATGAAGGGACAGTTGTCCCTGGCACCCACTTAAATGGCGGGCCCAAGTCCAATAGAAATTTCATTTTACTTTTCCTTCTTTAGTGAATTTTCTTCATTGCTAAAATAGTTAAGCAGAGGGGGCCCCAAAAAAGAAGTTTTTGCCCCTGACACAACTGGGCTAAGTTGGGCCCTGTGTGAATTCAAAAAGGGTTTTTTAAAAAAAATATTGTAACAACTTTTGTTTAATAAATTATTTTCTCTAATAATATACAGTAAAAAATTTTGCTCGAGTTTAACTCTATTTGATTTCGCATTACTATTGTAAAAATAAATGTAAAAAAATTATTTAGAATTACTTTATGCAGTACAAACTCACAAAAACAACTTTAAACAAATATAATGTTTTTTTACAAAAAATATCTTAAGGAAATATAGGAAAAAATAAATTTTCAGAGTCTTTTTTTTCCTTTTTGTAAGAACAAAAGTACCTTTTTGAGCATTCTAGAACATTTGGAAAATGCAATATTTCCTGATAAGAAAAAAATATATAAATAAAATTAAGTACCATTCAAAAGAACATAGAATCATCCATTTCAGACTTAATGAGGATCATAAATCGCTGTGATTTACCGTTCTTTAAGAAGCAGAACTCAAAGAGCCAGTTTGAAAGGGTAAAAAATTGCCTACACAGCGTCTAAAATTGGCTATTAAGTCAGAAGTCAAATGCAATCAGGGCTTTTTATGAACATGATACTTCTATTTCACATCTAAATAAATGATAGTACCAACTACTTTATGTAGTCTAAATTTATTAAGATTTTCTTGCTTTCTGTTAAGTAAATATCAAAACAAGTTTTTTCAGTTTAGTTTAAAACTTTCCGTTTTAAAGTTACACAATTTTTTTAATGATGAATCTCATAATTTTGAACCAAGGTCAGATGACGAGGGTGACACCTGAGCTGGCACCTCTCTATATAAAAAATTTCACACCATACCGATGGTAGGGCGTTTGTTCTCTTAATTTTGAAATAATAACCTTTCTGTGGAATTGAATCTCGAATTTTAAGACTTTCTGTTCTAAAGCCACTTCCTTACCAAGAAGCCATCACGTCTCGTATCCATAGTTTAAAAATACCCGATTTCTAGATATTGATAGAAAGCTTTATACTTGTTTAAATTTTTTTAAATGTTTTTGAATTATGTGTATACCGTCTATAAGAATAAGATTCGAGCTAGGTGGATGGAATTTAGTAATTTGATAAAAAAAAAACTTTTTCTAGGTTTCAGTTGAATTTTTTTAAAAAAATACGTTCTTAGAAAGTTTGTACTTCTGTTTTAATACAAGAACTTGAGCAATGAAGTATTTAAAATTTCGTAAACAGATTTATTTAAAGGGAATATCTTCATTAAAACTTGAAGCAAACGCGTCTAGCTTGTGATCATCTCTCGTTCTGTATTTTCACCTATGTGCGATTTACAGTGATAGAAGTGCAACTACTTATATAAATAAAATATGGCATAACCAACGCCATGACACAAGTGTAGATCGTCTTCCTCACTGTCTGGGGTTCCTGAGTTTAAGTCCCGGCTCGAGCTTGGTTCTTCTTAATCTGTTCTATATGTGATATGTGTTGATATGCACCCCCATGTAAAAAAAGACTGTGTAAACGAATGTGAGGAATGAGTACCAAAAGCGCACTCTAGTCGGCGCTATTTGCCAAGTTTCAGCAGTCTTTTCAATGTTATAACTGGATGAATGAAAACTTACGCATTAAATTGATCACAATCAAAACGCTATAAAATATTTTGAGTTATACATTTATCAAAATTTGAAAATATTTTTGTTGAAATGGAAATTTTAGAAAATACTAAACAATGTGAACGAGCTGATCGTCAAAGGAAAATAATAAACATGATAACAAATTTATGTATGGAGCAAATATAGCCAGAATATTGTATTCGTAGATCATCATAAATTCCAAGTTTTGCAGATTCTTTCATTTTAAATGTACTCAAATCTGTTAATTCAAATCCTACATCAAAATATATCCCCCGCGATCTGCTTCAAAATTTAAAATCGGAATTCCGTTTTGGACAAAATCGATGCGAAAACATAACCGATATTTATTTAACTATGTTTATTGTGTGATAGAATTAAGCCCGTATACGAGGACGACTAACATTTACTCACATTTTTAATTTCTCATATGTTATGTAAAATTTTTATATCTTATTTTTAAATCCTGTTAGATATTATAAAGTTTTGACAGAAAAGTGCCTAATTTTTTTTCAACCAGAGTTTTCATAAATCAAGCAGTTTGCCCTTTACATTTCAAAGAACGAATTAGCATTTATTTATTTTTTTAGTTTTAGCAATTTTTGAATATTTTAAAATAAATGTCCTAAAATGAAATTTTCAAAATATAAGTCATCTAAATAAAGTAACTATCATATACTGGTATATTTTGTTTCACGATCTTTTGTTTGATCTAAACAATATGTATAATATACTTGGATTCAAATTTGTTCTTATTTTTTCTTTACCCGTCTGCTTATAATACTGGTATATTTTGTTTTACGACCTTTTATTTGATCTAAACAGTATGTGTAATCCATTTGGATTCAAATTTGTTATTATATTTCTGCTTTACTAATTTATCTCTAAGTTTCGGGTCATGAGGGATCAATTTTTGACAACATTGTCATATCCTTCAGAGAGAAATTGATGGTTTGAATTCATGCCTAAGGGTGATCCTTGTAAAAGTCTTCTGGCCGGATTCATGTATTTCTTTCACTTTTGATCTTGAATTTTACTTTAAACTTATTTATTATTGCCATTTTAGATCATCTAAATAAAGAGCATTATAAACATTTTATTTTATCACTTCTGTCAAATTCTCCACCCCCCTAAAAAATTCCTTTGCTTTGTGGAAAAAAAAGAAATGCATCGCACTATAAATTGATAGAGAATAAGATAAAAGAATGTGTAAACTAAAAATGGATTGCCCAGAAAAGAAACAAGGCTTTCGAATTACTGGTCACGCTATTGTTTCATTTTTGCCAAAAAAAGAAAGAAAACAAAAGCAGGGGAATGAAAAGAGAATTTTCTATCATTTTTCACTACGAATAAGCACTATCTGGGAACACTTGGAAAGTGAAAATCCATTAACGCTCCATAAGAAATAAAGAATGTTCTACAGGCTTATTTTGCAATGTTTTTTTTTCTGCTCGGCAGTGAAATTTAGTGATTTTTCAAAGAACTGTAATGAAGGATTTCTTTCAAGTACAGCATACTAGAGCCGCATTCGGTAACTAGACATAACTTATAAGATATTGGATTCATTTTTGAGAACTTATTCATACAATTTTGAATATAGTATGCAATATAAGTAATAATTCGTCAATGTGCCATTTTGAAAGAATCGTATTGGAAGGGTATTGGTTCGTATTGGTTCAAATAATGAATCCTATTTTTTTAATCATATTTTCGAAACTACCACATATAGTACAGTAAAATATACATATATTTAGAGATAAGTGTACTAATTTTTTTTCACTTACAAATTTGCGATGTTTGACCTTCTTGTTACACGGTATACGTCCGATATGTCCAGTTCGTTCAAAATATTTTGCTAAATCACTCTGTCAATGATTTAGAATGCCGCACAAATGCATTCTTTAAGTTACAGCAGTTTTTCCGCAATAGGTGTGCATAAATGATTTCTTGTCTCAATAATTTTTTGTAATATAGTGAAATAAAGAATTAACACTAACACTAACAAGGCAAGACATTACAGAGCTTACCTCTCAGAACATCATCTCTTCTCATGATGATATTGATCGCAATACACTCTGGGATGTGTGCTAATTAGGTATTGCCATCTATTATCCAAAAGATACAGTCATGCATATGTTATAATATAAAAAAAAATTAATACGAATTGGAATTATATTATAATTTTACTTATAATTGTTTTGAATATAATTTATTCATGTATAATCTTTGTACAATACGTGAGAGTAATTCATGCAGTTAATGCAGTGTTTTTTTAATTTTTTGTATATAATTTTACTTTTAGGATGATTTGAAATATTTCATTAGATTAGTAAAAAAAAAACTCTTGTGACAATATTATAATCCACTGCCGCACTAGTTACGTTTATTTATTAAATTGGCTGTCTAATCATGGGTACAGAATTTTATAACATATAAATTCTATGTTACTATTGAAAAGAATTTTTTTTTCAATTATGAGATTATTTAAAGTTTTTTTACTGTAATATTTGTGAGAGTTGTCACCAAAAATTTCAAAATTTTATTTAATTTATAATTAAAATTTTAGAAATAAATCATTCTGAAGTACATAACTGCACTTTCCAACGAACTATGTTTAGTAGTTCTAGATGAAATGATCTGTTTTATAGAGTGACTCCACCCATACATTCATCTTTAATTATACTTGAAATAAGGACAATCCGTTTGCATCAGTCAATATAAATGTAACAGCCATGGTACAAAGAGATAGATATAAACAGCTTTACAAATCTCGGAATTCAATATCTATTTCTGTTTTAAGAGATTTCTGAAACAATTTTTATTAATATTTTGTCTCATATATCTTTAATGGAATATGAAAGATTAATTTTTTTCTTTAGTGGGGAAAGTTATTTAATATCCTTAATATAAACAGTAGAAGATAAATTCGTTTTGTATTTAAATACAAGGCGTGATGCTTCCTTTACTAGTGTAGAATAATTTCAGATATCGAAGATATCTTCCTACGCATTGCAAAAATTTACTTTTCACAATATATCTATACATACTTTATCGCAAAAATTTAATATAAGATATTGATTTCGATAACATATGTGTTTTGGAGAACTATATTTTTTATGTATATTTGCAATAGAGAAAATATTCCAATGCCCGCATGAATATTATTTATAAAGTAAATGAATTCAAAACATTTTATTTTAAATATTTAAAACCAAAGTGTTTTTAAAATAATATAATGTTTTCATTAATTTATTGTAAAAAAAATTCAAATTGAAAAATAAGTGAGGCAATACATAAACTATTTTCTGAAAAGAGAATATACAAATTTGAAACTTGAAATTAGTCAGTGACATTTTTTGATTTAATTGCATATTATCAATAATATTAGTCAATGACAGTATTTGATTTAATTGCATATTATAAATTATATTAGTCAATGACAGTATTTGAGTTAAATGCATATTATGAATTATATTAGTCAATTACAATATTTGGTTTAATTGCATATTATGAATTATATTAGTCAATTACAGTATTTGATTTAATTGCATATTATGAATTATATTAGTCAATTACAGTATTTGATTTAATTGCATATTATGAATTATATTAGTCAATTACAGTATTTGATTTACCTGTGCTAAATTGATGTAGAAAAAATATGGTGAAAAATCACTTTTCCAGAATCATATTACTCAAAATGTTATTAAAAAAGCCAAGCTTATTTTAAAGAAATAACTGTTTCAGCAATACAAAGATATTATATATTGATTTTTTTTGCTTGAATTGCGAGTATTTGAAGGCTATATTTTTAAAAATATATAAGAAATATACTAAATTAATTCTGTTTTAAAGATCGATTGAATCTTTACTAAACACGGTATTTGCCATCGCATTTCTCTAAATCTTTGTCAATTGAAATCAGAACCAACACACGCAAACATTTAAATCATTTTACATTCCAAGATAGATAATAATGCATCTGTTGTGTTAAATTATTCTTGCAGATTTCACCTGAAAATAAATGGGAGCATTTATATTCTTCCTAAATAATCAGTATCTATTAAAAATGTAGCAAAAAATAAAATAAAATCTATTATTATAATTATTTTAATACATGATTAAAAGCATTGGGAGTTATAAGTAACTGTGATTTTTTTGAAAAGATTTCAACATTTGTAAAATGAAGTAAAACGCAAACAACAAATTTATAATTATTCTTTCCTAATTAATTATCTACCAAGGAAATAGGTGTATAAATTTGTTTAGATGTATGAGAGATAATATTTAACTTAATTAAACAATATGGAATAAGCCTTTTTGACAATTAAAGACGCCATTATTTTATATCTATCATAATCCCATTTTTTATAAAAACTGAATTTGTTAACAAGAGTATTTCAAAATTTTGTGGTACAGCATTTTTCGAAATTATGCGAATTATAGGCAAATCAATTTGCATAAAATGTAGAAATTTATAAATATTTTGTATTTCTACTTGTAATTAATGCACAAGTACCGTTATCTTTTTTGTATTTTACTCAAATCAATTCATTTTAAAAACATCGAAGAAAAGTTATCAACCTTATCAATTTTTTTCGAAGAAAGTAAAATGCTCATATAATAGAACTTCGAAAACTTTCTTTACTCTGTGATAAAAGAAGTACTAAAATTATACGTGTTGTCTTTATTATATTTATCAAGTTCCTTCGAAATTATTTTGAAAAATAGATTATGTTTTTTGTATAATCAATGGAGATGAATTGTTAAAAACTACTTCTACTATGAAACGAGAGGGTTTGTTATTGTAAGTAATTTCGAAAACAGTAAAAATAGGTGTAAAAACACCGAGAGTGCAGACACGAAATATTGATTTATATTTTATTGCAGTTTTAAACTATATTTTCTTTTTATCTGTATATCGGGGCTATATTAAGACATAAATAAATACATGAACGTTTATTGATGATTTACCAAATAAGATTATATGCTATAAACTATAAGATATAATATATTTTGTATATTTCTGAAATCATATATATATATATATATATATATATATATATATATATATATATATATATATATATATATATATATATATATACTGAAACAATTTTAAAAGAGGTAAATTTAATAAATTGCCATTTTCATAATCAATTAGAAAAATACACAAATGTATTAAGAGAGCGCGTATGCTGCTATTCCTAACGACATAGTGGAACTAAGAAGAACAAAAAACAGATATTTGTAATTGAAAAAATGAGAAATCCGGCTTGATGACTTTCTCAAGGGTCACCATCAAGCAAGGACTCCAATAAAAAAACGGATTTTTTTTCTGTAAAGAGTTAGACTATTGTCTAAAAAATTTAACTCTTTTATGACACGTTCTTCTTCTTATATATATATATATATATATAGATGGAAAATTGATAGATATAGATATAAATACAGATATAAACTTTCTATAGAATTATTAACGTGTTATTGATCGAATAAATTCATTTCATCTTTTATTGTAAATTTTTTAGGCTTGTGCTTTCACTTAAAAATCTATATGAATCCCACTTTCAAAAAAATAAATAAAACCGTAATGTATTTATTTAGCATTTTATTTTTTTAATTAAAGGGGTCTAGTTTTTGTTAACACGATTAAATCTTTCAAAGTATCAGATATAAAATCTACTTTTATAGTTGTAAGATAAACATTATTTTCTTGAAAATAATATTTGAACTTTACTTGTATGAAATTATTTGAAACACTTAAATAGAAATTTATTTAAGAAAATATGCTTTTATACAATTTATTCATTTTACTTAAAAATATTATTGATTGATATATATATCAATAGAACCATCCTCATAGTCTGAGAGAAACCGGATAATTCAATAACTAGAAGACTTTTAGGCATATGTGAAAATGAAAGGAAAAACTGGATTTCTTTTTTTTTGGTTAATAGAATAGTTATAATTAAAATCAATAAAAACATTATATGAGACAAACCTATACGAAGTAATATTTTTTATTCTTAAAATTCATATCTAACAAAGATTCCTAAGTAACTCCCAGAAAATTGAAAATAGAATCCATGAAGTTTCTAGGAAATGATGATTTACAAAGAAATAGCAACTTTTATATACTTTTCTTTTAAAAATTCTCTTTTAATATTTTTTTTTGTTTCTATTAGTCTCATGCTTCATTATCAATACTTTATTTAAGGATTTTTCATTTCGTTTGAGAATTTAATGCAAGCACTTCGTTCCGATAAAGGAAATCCAGAATTCATTTCTTTCTACAGAGCTCATCAATCATAATCTTGTAAAGCTACGAAACCACTTAAATGTCAACTCTCTTTGAAGAAATCTCAAATAAAGAGTTTCTTTTATTCTTTCATTAAAAGGAATTAAGTCTGTGTCTCTCTGTCTTATATTTTTTAAGAAGATAATGAAACCATTCCTAATAAAATTTAGTTAAAGAAAATAATGATTGCTGGCTTGAAAAAAGGACATTTGTATACCTTTTCTGAGTTGTAAAGCTCGTAAACATCAATGATATTAGAAGATATTCTTCATGAACGTTTTCAGTAAAATGTCTTTACATTTCATTGATTCTTTATAATGATTTAAATAATTTGATTTTTAATATTGATGAATTCATCGGCGTCAATTTTTCCATTTCATGAAATAACTTCATCAAAATTGAAATGATTTGAATTTGATGAATAATTTATCTTTATCTCGTATTTAAAATTCTCACTAAATGACAACACATTTTTTTAGGGAAAAATACAATACTTAGATGCCGTGTGAAAATCCAATTCCATATTCTCTACTTTCAAAACTAAAATTATATTTTAAACATTTTTGAAAGGAAAATCAACAAAAATAATATTCTCTCTTTTAATCATGAAATTTATAATAAAATAGATGTAACACGAAAGCGTGTTTTCCTACTATAATATTTAATGAAAAAGATTTAAAAATACAATTGTAAAACTTTATGTATAAGATTGATTTGCAAGATCATATCAAATTCTAAATAAAATCTTGATTCAGTTGTATATGGGGAAAATATTATTTGTAATCTGAATGGGTTTTACAGAGAAATTTGTCTTGTTCTATATAAAATAAATATTTTGGTTAAACAAAATAATCTTAAAAATAGGGACATCTTCAATTATTTTTTACTGCGGTCTAACCGACTTTACTGTGTTTGCACCGACGGATGAGTAAGCTCATCACCGGCTAACTATCTTATATCCTTATCTCAGTGCTAAGAAGACATTAGATTCTTTCGCCAGGGACTCAATAGAGATTTTTCTGCGATTAGTTGTTATATAGAGGGCTATTTATTGCTATTATTATTTCTAAGAACCGGCTATTTCTCCCTAGATATTTTCTCATGATTTTTTTTCTTTTTATTATTCGAAATAAAATCTGATTCATTTCTTTTTCCACATCATCAACCAACATGAAAGAGATATAATATTTTATGAATATTTTTCTTACTTCCACGTCTCTATTCAATCTTCGTAACATTGCTTCTATAACAAACATTTTGTTTTCGAGATTTTTATGCAATTATATTCCGTTTGTATTATAAATGTGCCATTAGGCTTTCCGCATATTTATAATAAGCACTAATATAGATATTAATTTTTCTTCTTTTTTTGTTGTAATAGAATAATTTTTCTTACGTTTACTCAGGCAATAATTACTTGTTCTTTCTTTCCTAGTTAACTCATCTATACTGTTTTGGAATTTATATTGTATTTAGAGAAGTATTTCAGAAAATTAGTATGAAGTAAAGATTCATAAGGCATTATCTCCATGCTTGTGTTCTCCAGTATTCCCAATACATACATGTAATTACAGCTGAAAGACTTTCTGAAGCATTTAACGATTAAAAAAATGTTTTTAAAAATGGAAATTATGAAAAATAAATATAATTACATGGCTGCAAACTATTTTGCAAACTATATATAGATGCATACTTTGAATTCGTTTGGCAAAATAACGCTCAAATCAGACATTTTAATTGCAAAAGTAAAATAAAAAAACATTTATTAGAATAAGGTGCCCAATATTTATTCTAATAATATGCAAAGCATTTTCAATATATATATATATATATATATAATAAAGAAACATATAAGAGTATTAAATTATTTATAGGAATAATTTATCTTATTGTTAGATTAATAATTCATTATTAATCTATAGAAAATTATCCTCAGTTAATAGTCATATATTTATAAACTGATTGATAATGACTCTGGATTGAAATAGAATATAAATATAAATGCAATAAATTGCATTTTTAACTATAGCGGTTATCGGGCTGATATAAGTCGTATTCAACAACCCTCAATCAGATTCCAAACATATCGACATTCTTTGCTAAATAAAGCACATCAATTTGTCAGTAATGTATGAAAACGGGATTTACATCAGAATATGATGAAAATACACTTATTACTTAAATAAAATGAATTATGAATATTGAAAGCAAAATTTCTGTTTTGTATAAAGGCTTTACGTATTAATCATCGGATTATTGGAATATCCGAACAAATTTTGTTCATACTTCTATTAACTGGAGAAAAAAACAATATTTTCTTTTACTCAGTATGGGATGTTTGGGCTGTTTCTTACTGACATTTATGCTTGTTTCTTTATATCTATAGATTAATAAAGATATGAATAAAAAATAACTTATTAGTTTTAAAAAAACACTGTTTGACAAGAAAATATGATAATTAAAATGATTTATACAACCTTGAAAAGAACGAAAACAAAGCCTTTATGATTGATATTTTAAAAATAAGATATTTTATTTTGCAAATGTAAAAGCAAAATATATTTTTTAATCAAAATATTAATGTTCATATATTTAATGTATTCATGATTTATAAAACAAAAAAAAGCTTTTATACTCTCATTGATGTATATCAACAGAATTCTTAAATTTTAAGTATCCCATTGAAAAGAAATGTCAGGGTTGTTGAACGATCACACGAAAGGTCAATTAAAAGAAATTAAACAAAACAGAGAATTCGATAACATTAGAGTTTTGGTTTAATAAGTAATTTTATTCATTAGAAACCAAGAAAAATAACATGAACGGAGATAATTTCATAGTGTGAATGACCTCTGGTGACAAGTAATTTCATTAACTAAGGATTAAGAAAAATAATAAAATTAGATGATTTCATAGTGTGAATTCCCTCCGGTGTTTTAATATTTAATTAAGAAAATAATATTTTAGTTTTGCAAATCAAGACTGATAGTTTTATGTATAAGTCAGGAAAATTATTTGATAAAATAATGCATAATATATGTTATTCTTTGCTTTATGAAGTTATAACAGTTTAAAATATCGATAAAAATATTATAATTTCGACTATACACTTAAGTCGCAATAAATGAAATTAAGCAATTTTATTTATAGCTTAAAGTGAAATTAATTAATTTCACTTTAATTTAGTAAAATATTTTATTAAAATATTATTACATAAATCATTATTCAATCAATTGTTAATAATATTTAATATCATAAGGAAGTAACGAACTCATTTATATTGTTATTTAGTTTAAATAGTTAGGATTGTAGCGTCAACCTTATAAGTCAAATAATATCCTTCGAGCTGAAGGGTATTTTTTGCTCGAACGGTATATCGCTCGGCTACTGGCTCAAACGTCGCAG
>JAOUZG010004540.1:927293-945629 GCA_026289955.1 Argiope argentata | reverse complement strand
TTGATTTAGAATTTCTATAAAGCATGCAACTGTGTGGGGTGATAATTGATGTCTAAATACTAAGTAATTGTGGATTTTTTAGTATATGAAATATAATTGATGAATCTCAAAGATTTTTTTACTCCCTTTTCCAAGTTAAAATTTATTTTACTGTTTTTAATACAGAAAAAAGCATAATAAACGTTGTTCCAATATTGATAAAAAAATCCACAAATATTTTTTTCAATAAATGATATCAATAAATTATTATTGATTAAATGCCTATGCCTTGAACTAATAATTGGGATAAGGAAGCAATAAATTTTATACAAAATAAATTAAAGTGATAATTTATGATTAAGTGATAATTTATTTTAATAGTTTTACATTATTTTTTCACTACATTCTGAAATTAATTTTATTCATGTGAGAGAATTGAGTATTTTATGACCTTTGGAATTTCCTGTTAGGCATTTAGTAGAAATATTTTCACTCTGGATTCACAATAACTTCCTTGACTGGTGAACTTAATGGGCAAATACTCCTACTTTGCTAACTGAAAAGGAAGATTATCGTTCGACTAATAACTATAGCACAATATTGCAATATATTGTATCAATATAGAATGTTGAAAATACTAATATTTTAATTATAGCAGTTTATTAGCTCTTGGTTAAATAGCAGTTATTATAGTTATCACTTAGTTATAGCTGTAGTTATAGCACTTAGTTATAACACTTAGCTAAAAGTAGCAATATCTTTATTTCGATAGTAAATATGATTTTATATTAATAATATTTATTTTCATATTTATTATTTTTTAATTACACCAAAATAGTATTCCTTTTTAAGGAAATAACGTTGTGAATCTTTGTTACAAAACTCTTTTACATTTCGTACTCTGGTTTCAACAACGAAAGAAATTTGTTATTATCTCGCATTCACAAGTTTGACAAAATATTCCATCGTCTCAATAATTGAATTACCCGTATTAGAAATTACTTGCACTCAATTTCCATAAATTAAGAAAACAATAGAAAAAATTAGAACGGCTAAGATATGAGGTCTGTTTTGACTAATTCAATTAATTCTTCGCTTTGTAGCACATCGTAATAATACTTCAAACCGAATAGCTAACAAAGTTTGCTTCATTTTGAAACAGTCATCCAATTAAATTTGAGCTCTACTCTCCCAGTATTAGCATTTCGTAAAGCATAATTTACACATCTCAACAAACGTTTTCATCTAAGAGAGAATAATCATTAGTATTCGTAATCAAAAACATCGAATTTCTGCATTATAACAATATTATTGACTATACAATATTACTGTAATTCTGCACTCATGACATTTTTCGCACCAAATAGTTATAAACAATTTAAAGCAAAGACTATTTTAAAATTTTAACATGATTTGCGATTGATTTTAAAATTTTAAACTGCATTCGTTAAGTAGGAATGCTTTACTTCTAAGTAATAATCTAATTTTGAGTTTTGTTCAAACAGAAGGAGGCGTCCAAACACAGGCGTAGTGCATCTTTCCCGTCTTCTATGCGTCCTGGGTTCAAGTCCCTGTCAGGGCAGAGTTGTTCTTCTGTTTTCTATCTGTGAGAAGTATGAATTTGCCCTCCCCCCCTGTAAAAAAGAGGCCGTGCAAGCGAATGTGATAACTATAGAGTGTGTGATAATAACTATAGCACTATATTGCAATATATGGTAAGAATATAGAATGGTGAAAATACTAATATTTTAATTATTATGTGATAAGTGTGTGTGACTGACTTCTAGCTCATATGAAGATGACACACACTTATTCCAGTTAAAATGGAATCTATTATATATATATATGATATTTAATTTTGTTTATCTTTGAATTACACTGTCAGAAAGTAGTTTAATGAAAAATGATAAAATATTGCCATGCATTTATTGGGGATATGTAATTTTCCCTATCTGATAATTTTTAACCGTGAGCATTAATCTCTTTAATTAACGAAAATTGCTTAAAGAATCGTGAGTTTAACTAAGGAGTCTTACAATGTATTTAAATGGGGAAATTAGAATTTTTTGCAACCTTTTATATGTAATGAAGCTAGTTAATATGCAGTCTTTGTAAGCGTATATCATGTAACTACGCCAAATGATTCTTATTTAAAACACAAGGAAAATTAGTTATTTAATGTGATAGAAATTAAACATTTAATTTCGTAATTATTCATTGCATAAAAGGAAAAATCTTATTAATTTAAAAAAAAGGCAACGTTTCCGTGCTCTCAAATTAATGATGGTTTTTAAGGTATGGGCTAATATTTTAGAAAGGATTTATTTTGCTTTTAGAGAGTTTCTTAAATAAAATGGGAGATAAAATTTATCCTGATAAAGTATTTTTAATTCTTTCCTTTTACTTTCTTACTTTTATTTATTTTGCTGTAATAATTTTGTACTAATTTCGAAATATAAATAATAGTAGAAATAAGGAACTACTGTTAGCTTTTTATAGGTAATAAATTAAATCCTTTTAGTTTTATAAAGTTTTGGTAATCACCAAAATTTGAAAAATGACATAATAAATAAATGAAATGACAATATTTTATTATCTGCCATTTTAATTTAATGTTATAAAATAAATGTAATTACCATAAACTTTTACTAATAAGCAAGAGAACTGTTTTACAAAGGATATAACCATAGTTAATGAAAGAGATAATTTTAAAATTATCTTCGGAAAAAACATGAACTACAAACTTTCGTAAACTGAAAGGTTTGATCTTTATCTTCATTGTATAACTTTTTTTCACTAAGCCAACTATATAAAAATAAATATCAAATAAAATATTCATTTCTAAGAGGAAATGAAGACAAATTTTCATAAATGCTGCAAATCACGAAACGTTTACATGCAACTCTCTCAAGAAGCTTTAAAAAATAAAACTGCAAAAAAAAAGCTGAAATTTTAGAAGAAACGTATTAATTGTGGAAAAGTACCATTCAAAAATAATAACTAAAATATCACCTATTGCTGATATATTATGACTGACAACATTTTTTGGAAATAAAACCTTTGCAATCACATTAGTTATTATTATTTTTTTTAAACAAGCCAAACGATTCATATTTGGGATATGTGTTAAATCATAAATAGACTCTCCGACAAGTCACAAAAGTGCCTGTATTTAAACCATAGAGCTGAATGACCGTACCGCCACAACAGTAATACTGGTGGGAACTGTGATTGAGTTCTTATGACCATCACCGTCAACGGTACAACCCTTCCCGTAAGAAGTAACTCCCACCATCTATTGGAGAAGTCTAACCAAGCCCATCCTATTAGTGTACCCACCAGGGTGGCGAGATCCAACCAACATACATTAAGCATATCATCCTCTTTTTGAGGTACCCCCAGGGGTCATGTGTTAAGAAAAAATTGTTATTCTAATTTAATTGAAATATTAGACTAATTTAGTAACAGTGTGATTAACTTAAATTAAAGTATAAAATAAACTCAAAATTAAATGCCAAAATATTTTTAAACTATGAGTTCTATTTTATATAATAAATATATTTTATATTTTTATCTATATTTATATAATATATTTTAAATTTATTTCTTATCTTTATATTTTATTTTTATTATATTATCTTTTTTATATAATTATATTTTTATCCTGTTAATAACATTTGAGAATTAGACTTCATAGTGGCGACTTCTATTTTAACAGGTATTTCGATTTATAGCAATAATTCATTTGAAACACTGTTGTTTAACAGATATTATGATGATATGCCTTATATCAGATATTAACAGATATTTCATGCGCTTTTACTAAAAAATATAAAAAAAACATTTGATCAAACAATATAGTTTTAATGTTAGACAAGGTTTAATATTTGTAAGGCAATAATTTGATGTAGAGGTTTTAAATATTATCTTCTTTAATTCTTTGTATATATATATATGTCTGGACATTTGAGTTTATGATTCTATTTTAATGCTTATACTAACAAAAAAATTAAAATAAAGCATCTATTGCTAGTTTCGCTGTCTATTCATTGGATAAGAATATAATTCCTTTTATTTTGTACTTCGTACTTTATTGATTTTTTAAGCATCTCTTTGTTCTTTCTTTTCCAAAGGATTTTTAAGGTGTGTTCAAAATGCCCGCATACCGGATGTTAAGTTTTATTTATTTTTTAACATTTAAACAAAAATTGCTAATTTATATTCTCAAATTTTTCTACAAGGTTATATTTAGACCTGACAAATTATAATTTGTTTCCAATAATGCTTCTATTTTTTTTTCTACATCTTAATAGGATGCAGAGTTCAATAGAATTGAAATTATCCAAATTCTTTCAACCTCCCCGAAATCGAAAGAATGTTCGATCAAAGAATATGTAGATCGATCGGTAGCAAATGCAGATCGACTTGAAAATCCCTTTCTGCCATTTCTTTCCAATATTTTTCATCCAGGAATGGGAAAGACACTTTTGGAAAATTCTTTTTCCCAAATTATTCTCCATAAATTAGGAAAAATACTTATTTAAGGCCTTAATGAGTTTGCATTGTAGTACTTGTGTCAACGGAAGAAAAGGCGAAGTATCTGAAATTGTCGGATATTAATAAGCATTGTTCTTTTTGTTAGTGTTTAGCACCAAGTAGAGGTATAAAGTTGCTCAATAACGTTAAAATATAAAGGTATAAGTTTGCTCATTTAAGTTAAAATAGAAAATGTATAAAATTGCTCATTTAAAATAAAAAAGGTATAAGCTTGTTCATTTAAGTAAAAATATAAAAGAGATACGGTTGCTTATTTAAGTTAAAATATAAAAGAAATATAAAACTAACACTAAATATATAATATCTATAATTGAAAAGCTATTTTATTTTAATTTTTAGATCATTCAAATATTAAAATTAAAATATTTCTTTTATTCAAAATTTAAAATTCAAATAAATGTATTTGATTTCTGATTTCTGAATTTGAATTTTGAAAACAAAACAATTTCAAGTAAAGAATTTCAGTGACAAACTATCAATTGAGAAAGTAAAGTACGAGACAATTTTTGCAATTTTTTTATTATGTAAAAAATGTTAGCCTTAATAAGGTAAAATATTTTTTCAACTAGGCGTTTAAATTTATAACCGTTCTTGGAAGAAAATAATGAAAGCAAATGAAAAATTATGTGTTTATTTATATCATGTGGAAGATGAAATTAAAGATAAGAGGGAATTCATTCGGTCACGTTTTTATATCCAATTATTTAAAAGCAGTAAGTGCCGAATAGGATCATTACAAGAAATTTATAAGATTTGATATCAGAAAACAAGGTATAAAATTTTCTTTTACACCAAATGCATCTTATATTATTACAGGAGAATCGTTTCTTGTATTCTTACTTTTAGAAATTTATTAATACTGAATTTGAAATTTTCCCCTCAATCTCCAGTTAAAACTCTGAAATTAAATTTCAAAATGAAAATTTGTTTCTAATTGACAGAAGTTATACCTTTTTGTTTTGATTGAATTTGATGGATTTGTACTCCAGGAAAATGAATCGTATGCGCTCTTGATAATATAGAGTTTTTAAAAATAATTCACTGCGCAAAAAATTAAAATAAAGGTTTTGTTTATAGAATTATATCTACTTTCTACGCGTTTCTTAAAAACTTCCCAAAAAGTATGTATTTTATCAAATATTTAAAAAAGTGAGTTACTTTTGTTAATGTTGCTCTAAACATAAGATTTTACACAAAATTACGGAAGGAAAAGCACTTGTTTAGTGTATTTATTTTCCAATTTTATTGAGCAGTAATTAGTGTAAAATTTTAAAGTTTATTTTTGTTACTTTACCGCTAGCCGCAAATAAAAACCGCCAAAGAAATTTGGCGTAATTCTTCATTACTTGGCGATTTTTCGCTTTAAAAAAATCACTATAAGAAATTTGGTGGAATTCTGCATTATTTGCCAGTTTTCCGATGGCACCAGGCTAACAGAACAGTACCATATTTCACTAACAAAGCTTTTGCTAGCATTGTAACATCAATAATATGAAGAAAAAGAACTCCTTAATTTAGAAGCGACTTATATTTTTAAATCCATTTAAAATTTTAAAAGGCGCACGTAATTTTAGAACTGTCTCTCTAAGCATTTTTTATTTTAATACGAATTAAATTTTACATGATAAATTTAGAATAACTACTTTTAACCTTAATATCTGAAACTTATTAACCTTGAACTGCAACTCCACCTTCATTCTCTTTATAGAATTCCGAGACCTATATTCAAAATGTAATTATGTTTTTAGCCCCTGAGAAACACACCTTTTTTTAACCCAAAGAATGATTGATTATAGTCCTAGGAAAAGTTTCTTAAACTTATAAAAATAATCTATAGCTCAAACGAAAAATAAAACAAAAGATTGTATCTCGTAATTTTTTTAACATTATTTTTCCTTCATAATAATACATATCATCAGGTATACATAGAAGAAGATTTATTTTTAATCTTTAATAACGTAATGTAATTTTTTTATCTAAATTTTCTATAGGAACCTGAAAATAAATAAGCATATATATAGTTATTTACTACTCTTTTTGTTAAATAATATAAAATATCTGTACCTATTGTTACAAAAAGTATTTCAGTGAATAGTTCTAGCGGTTTGATAAAATAAAATAATTAAAAATTTCACATAAAAAATTATAATGCACTCGAAATTTTCCCTATTATTTGATAAAAAAAATTCGAGTAAGCTTATATTATTTTTATTAGCATTTTCATTATTTTTGTGGCAAGTTTAGATTTTTTACGCGGATGTTTATCATAAAATTAAAGAAATTTTAAAATTTAATGAATTTAATTAATTTGAGGAATAGTTTATCAATTTAAATTTCTTTCATCCAAAGAAGGAATGAATCATTCTTTTATAGTCTATAATTTTCCATTCGTGTCTTCTTTTCTATTATTTGTTATAAAATAACTGAACATGTTTATAATTAATTTGTCTTAGTAAGTAAGTAAACTATCTGCATCATTTTCTAAAACAAAATGGAAGAAATTCAACAGAAAATTATTTGAACTTTCAAATGTTATCGAAATATTAAGAAATTCTCAAAATTATTTATAATTTATCCATCTGTGGAAATTATACATAATTTAAATATTTCCTTTAATGATTAAGTTCTGATTAGACTCCCTATGAACTTAAGAATAGAGCTGCATATTCTTTTTATTATCACAATTTTTTATCCGTTTGAAAGTTAAAATAGCTTATTTGAATAATTTGTTTAAAGAAATTATATTTAAGGAATATGACCCAACCAAATAAACATTAAAGGGCAAAATTAAACAATTTAAAAAAAACGAGAAAGGAATGAATACTTTAAACACTGACATTGAATAACTTTTCTCCAGATGAAGTACAATAATAGCATTTAGAATTGCTTTTTTTCGATATAATGTTAAAAGACTAAAGAAACACGACGTCCTAAATTTTATAGACTTAAAATCACACATATGTTGCCCAATATTGTAGGACATTAAACATTATTTCTAATAGTGTGTAATATTGATGGATATTGAATGATGTAATATTATTTTGCATAGACTATGCCACCTGGATATAGAGAAAAAGACAAGGCCAGATAATAAACTTATAATCCTATTCCTTTGTAGAATACTTGGAGTGTGATACTTGAACCGTTACAATTTTATGTAGTTTTATATTTAAAAAGGGAGAATACATTCAATACGAATTATAAAATAATATATATTTGTAATTATGTTTAAATTAATTAAAGAACTCAGTTTCTACCCTAATGAGAAAATTAATTTAAATAAATTAAAGAATTAAATTTTTACAATTTTGAATTCCATATTTGTAAATCAAATTAACCTTTTGACTAAATGCACAAGTATAGACACCTTTGATTTTATTACTTTTCATTCTACTCGACTCTGCTTTTATTCTCCGCAATAGACGTAAAATCCCCGTTGCGCATGTCTATTCCATCTAACAAGTTTGAATACAAAATAGCATAGACTTTTGAAGGCTTATTAATGTATTTATTGAAATCTCTAAGATTCAGTCATTCATTCCAGAGTTCAGGAAAATTATTAAAAAAATTAAATTATATCCCCGGACATTTTGAAAAAGTATTATTCGATATATAATCAAATAAATTGTAATAATAAAAATAGTAATTTTTGCAAAAATGCTTTAATCATTTTTAAGAAATCAGTTTTATTGAATAAATGACCTACATATTTTCAGATAAATGTTACAATTACTACATGCGTTACACGAATTATATTTAAAAAAAAATTAACATGCGTCTGAACAGTTGAACTAGTATATCAGAAACTAGAAAAATGATAATACACTTTTTTTTATTATTATTTCCAGAATCTATAGAATGCGGTAATAAAAATGAATTAAAATATGATATTTTGATTTTAATAAAATTTTTATCCGAAAATACGTTTTAAATAATAATAAAAAAATATGAAAACTGTCCATTTCGTATCTTATTTCATATTGGAAAAAAAAGTAGAATGTACCTAAGTAAAACAGTAGCAGTAGAACCTTAGAATCATTCTTAAATCCTTCAACTATTCTTCTAAGAAGTAGGATAGGAGAACCTAAATATTCTTAAGTTTGGTTTGAACGAGATAGACATCTTTATATAGACTTCTTTTGCATCAGAAATAAAATTGAAAAAAATTGTATTTATATAGAATACATTTTTTACATAGAACAGGCAGTTCATATTTATATAGAATATATTTTTGAGAGGTTTATAGTAAATCGGAAAAGTCGCATATTTTTGCTCTTTAGAATATATATATAAATATTTCCAGCCTCTTTCAATGCATATATAATGAGTCTGTCTTATTTTTCAAGTCAATAAATCTGATTCAGATATCAAATCGCATTATAGAAGCTATATTTATTAATATATTTGAATTTTAAGATATTTGATTCTATGTGGATATTGAATTTCCCCTTTGATAATATAAAAATCTTTGCATTAGTACATATTTATATACATTTCAAGATAAAGTGAAATGAAATCAAATAAATATTTCGCTGTGGCTTTTATTCTTTCTTTGTATACATTGGAATTGAGACTGTCCTTTCAGATTTACACAAAGCAAAATAATATTCAACATATATCATCAAGAAAATACATTTTTAAGAAAAGAACTTGGTTTATTCTAAAAATAAACTAAAATTATAGATAAAAAATATCAAAACGAGAAGTAAAAAAAGACACTAAGAGCTTCTATAATTTTCAAAAAATTAATATTTTACTATAAATCTGTCAGAAAATGTTTCTTTTATTTTCTTTATTTTTAATTATTGAATTAATTTTCTTCACTCGTATTATGTGAATACCTTTAAATTTATTCGTTTTAAAAATTTGAAATTTAAATGTAGAAAATTCATAACTTTTTATTATGGCATTATTCAGAAGAATTAATGTATTAAAAATTTATAAAAAGTTAAGAGTGTTCTAATTGTAATTAACTCGTTTTGTAAGTAACAATAAATTTAATATGATAAAATAATTCTTCAATAAACCACAACCTCTAATTCTTTGTGTATGTCACTAGTCATTCAATAAAAATCTATATCTCTCGATTTACTACCTTTATGAACCAGTTATAAACCACATCATCCAATTCATCGTCTTTCTGAACCGGTTATTCCTTAATCATACTACTAGATTCATGATCTCTGTCATTCAGTAACCCAAGAAGTCAAGAAACTTTAGAAAACGAATTGGCTTATTAAACAATCTCAATCTTTCTATTTAAACGCAATAGATGGAAAATTGTGTCAAATTCTGAATTTTTTGTATAAAAAATTATGTTATGTCAAGAGATTTTGTTTTATATTTATATTATCTTCCTAAAACTTAAAAAAAAAACTAAAAATGTGTTTAAAAATATTTGCTTTTATATTTATTCATCTCTGGTAAAATATCGGATCATAAAATTCGCCTCTTGTTTCCTAACAATTACTCTCTTGAAGTATGCACTATTCAAGTTTAAATCATCCTATTTATAATTTAAAAAGTTTCATTTATCATACTTATAATTAAAAATAATTTCATTTTATTAACTGATTTAAAATTATTTATCTATTAAATGTCTGAAAACGAATGTATAATAAGGCAAGCACATGAAACTTTACAAACATTTTGTTTGAAAATATGGTGGTTATTTAGTATTTTCTAGTTCTAGTTTCATTTTTTTTTTATTTTTCAAGACCATAAATTTCTGGATGATTTAATAGTTAAGAGTAAAAATAATTCTTTTTCTATAAAATGTAATGAAAAATTTTAACTGAAATAACAAAGCGAAATCTTGAAATTTGGATTTTTTAAAAAAAAGTTACTATGCGTAAGACCAAAATCGAATAACTAAAAATAGAAACCTATACCGCAGAAATTTTATCATATACTCTCTAAAAAAGTCCAGAAATGTTATGTAACTCTGCTTGAAATTATAGGTTTTGATTACAATCCCGGATATTTGCTAATGCAGAGATATTTGCTTCCAGAGCGTTTGAGAATTGCCTACTTCTTTTTACAGTAAATTTTATATTCAACGCATACCCTTGGCAAATAATAGTTCTGATAAAATCAATAAGCATTTTTTATTGTTTTTGATGATCAATTATTGACATTATTAATACACTAACAATAGAAGAACATCAAATACATTTTAGATAAATTTCTCCGCCCAACTGAGAGCAAAAGCTAACACATACCAATAATTGCAATCGGAGAATTACATTGAAAAATTCATTTATTTATAACATTTTGTAATTCATCATGTTTAATTGTATACAAAATTACAGACAGACAGTTATATTTTTTATGTATTAGTTCAAAATTTCATATCTTTCTCATTCTTTATGTATTAGTTCAAAATTTCATATCTTTCTCATTCTTTATAAATTAGTTCAAAATTTCATATCTTTCTCATTTTTTATGTTTTGTAGATATTGCGTTTAATTGTTCTTGAAAAGCAGGGGAAATATATTTCATTTGAAAGAATTTTGTTCAAAATTTTACAGAAATCTACAAATTTGGTACCAAATTTCATATTTCTTGAGAATTTTTCTAAATAATCATCTTCACAATCAAAACCATTTAATTCTGAAATCTGTTTCTTGAACTCATGGAATTCATTAAAATCACGAATTCAAACTTCTAACGGTTAAAATAATTTTAATTTTACTGAAGATTCAATACTTTGTTTATGTGTATTCTAAAGTGTACTATATAAACAAGGAAGTAGGAATATTTTTCATAGACTTAATAAAAATATTTGAATATGAAATTAATCTTTTAAATCTTACAATTAACTTTTTGTAAATTACTGAAATGCTGGTTTTCGATTTATTATTTTTTTTAGTATTTTTATTTCGCTTAATATCTGTGCTTTTTGTAAGTATATTTTATTTTGCATAATATCATCTTTCACACATGGACAAATTATAGAATATCAGAGGCATATTAAAGAGTGAAAGGATGTGAAGTATATTATCGCTTTTTAAAAATATTTCTTTTCCAACAAAGCATTGCTCCCGTATATTATTTTCTTCCACAAATCAATTTTTGATTTCTAGCCAAGATACTGAACCGAGCATTTTGTCACAATTATGTGTAAACTAACGGTCTAAGTACCATTCAGTATTTCGTGTCTCGCCGACTACTGTAATGATAGACATACTGATATGTCGCCTACTTCAGATTAAACTGAGCGATTGGAAATCTGAATAAAATTTGAATACGTTATATCTTAATTATTACAGATCTTTTGAATAAAGGAGTATCTGCATTTTAGTAAATAATAGCTTAAAGGAGCAATTTATTCAAAAATGTATTAAATTCAAATAGTACACTATTTGAAGTCCTATTCAGATTAAACATTTCATGCCTTTGAAATTAATATAATGTAAATTAATTTTGATTGTTTCGATCCAAAATCACTGACTGTATTTGTCCTGAAGTGAAATTGATCTTTTTCTAATGGGAAAAGTTTTCTTAATTATTATATTAACACTCTCTGGAATCAGTTAATATTAAATCAGTTTTATTGATTTCAGTATTGCAGTATATCTTTGGGAGGGACAACGTTTCTTTTCGAATTGCCATTTGAGAGTTAAATAATATTTTAAATTACTAGATTCTTTTAATGGCATCATTCAATAATGCGTTGAAGCTAACCATAAATTAAGGTAGGATAGAAACTATCAAATTCAACATGGCAGTTCAAATTACATGTTCCAGTCCCATCATTAACTTTCAGTTTAAAGTAAGACAACCTTTCTTTGAATGTACGGCAGCGAAACGTACAGGAAGACAGTCAATTAGGTCCCTAAAGGTATCCACTGGAATGTTGAGCCATTCCAAATCCAGTGCTGTGACAAGCAGCGATTGGTTACGCCGGTGAAGACCCATGATGCGAGCAACCCAAATCGAGGTAGCCCAATCTCCCAGATTTTTGATTGAGTTCATGGCCGGGGAATTGACTGGCCAACAGAGTACAGTAAACTCATTCTGATGGTTTTCAAATCAGGCACGTGCACTGCCAGCTTTATGATACGTTTCATTTTCCTGCTGGTAGATACCATAATCCTGAAGAAAAGCAATTCACATGCGAGGGTAAAAAGGGTTCTCTAAGATAGATGCTTATATGTGTTGATCAACCGTACTTTCAACAAACATGAGTGCATCCAGGGAATACCTAGAAAGCCTTTCCATACCATAATGCTCCCTTCTCCGGCTTGAACACTCCTGGCAATTGTTGCAGGGGGTTTGTTTTCCGTTGTTTCACGTCGTACATCCATTTGCCCGATTGAGTAGGAAACATGATTCCTTGGAAACGACCACTTTTCTCCTCTCAGTGGATGTGCAGTTACGGTACTGGCATTCTAATTTATTCTTTCGTTGGTGATAATAGCCAACTCAGGTGCATTAACCAAGCATCTGCTCTGGAGGCTCATATGCAGGAAGGAGGCTCATATGCAATCCTCTGGAGGCTCATATGCAGGAAGGAGGCTCATATGCAATCCTCTGGAGGCTCATATGCAGGAAGGAGGCTCATATGCAATCCTTTGGTTTATTTGAGCGATCAGTTACTCAAAGGTTGCACATCTATTCGTTCAAACGTATCTCGGCAGCCTACGTTAACCTCTTCTAACTACGGCCCATGCAGAATTACATTTGATACGTTGCTGATTTTGAATGATTATTTTGAATTAAAGTATACTTTTACCACGATGTTACTTGAAAAATATACGAAATGAGCTGTTTCGGAAAGGTTTTCACTCTTGGTTCAAAAGCCAACTATGCCCTTGGTCATGCATTTTTGGAATTCGGATAAATCACTCCGTTTCTACAAGATTGTATAAAATAAAACATATTCCGAATGCCTATAACGCTCATTATATATCTACCAAATTTGCTGATAGTGCATGCATTGTACTGTTAGTTATTTAATGGAGACATTAAAAGTAGACAGCGACCAAGGTAATAAGACTGGAGTCAATTTATACTATGAATAAATATGATATTTTTATGTATATTTTGCCTAAAATAATAGAAATATTCGGATGTGTTTTTGATTTTTGAGAATTCCATACGCATGCAGTTATGTATTAATAGTTTATATATAAGAGATTTATTTAGAGTTACTTTAACAAAGTCAAAAATATTCTTAGATTTAAATTTATAATCCGTAGAGTCAAACTCTTGACAATAACTCATAGATTTGTTTCTCGTATTCCAAGAAAAAATATACGGTTATTTTGTCAATGAATAAAATCTCTTATTATCGGTGAATCAACGCTTCAAATTCCTAGAATTCCTGATTCGTTACTGTATTAATCCCTTAACAGGTTTATTTTCCTTACTGTCTAATAATATGACACCTTCTATTTTGGGAATATTTTCTCATTTTGATTCAAATAGAAATCAATGGAATACTTGGCTTATCTAGGTATTTGAAGTCACTTTACTACTGAATAATAATTGTTATGAATTATTCATTTTTTGTTTACAACTATTAAATTTCAACAAATCGATGCACGTACAGCTTGCAGACAAACTGGTTAAGGGGTTAAGAATTGTACTTGAAATTTTAATCAAATAAAAAACCAAGTCTGGTTTCAAAGCTGAACTTCTCCTCAGAAGAAGCTTCTTTTTGCCTTATAAAATGATTTTCTTGAACGGTAAGGCCCCACGCCCTCGTGAAATTTAAATTATGTTTTTATTCCTTTTAATTGTTTCCTTGAATGAGTCATTTTAGTATTGCAAGCGATCCAAAAGACTTTATTTCGCATTTATTGGTTTAAAAAATATCACAATTCATGTTTATAATCACATGGTCAAAATGACATATTTCTAGGTTTTATTTGATGTGTTAATAAATTTATTTTTTAAATCATAGATTTTGCAAATGCAATGGCAACACGTTATTTTTGAGATGCTCGTGCAGAAAATGTTTTTTTTTTCGCCTACGGGTTTTTTGTTGACTTCCCAAAATTCACCAATAATAATAATTGAATGCCTTTTTAAAATATTTTCCAACAATGTGAATGTATTAATATTTTTAGGATTTAAATTTCTTGTTAAAATTGAGCTTGGATTAATAGTAGTTATTACTAAAACTTAAATAAAACTTTATTTATTTTCTGTATGGTTGTGTTGTGACTAATGGCACTTGCTGTGGGCAAGCCCTCGCTGATACGATCAGCAGATTTTAAGCCTAAGAATTGCGTCTTTTTGTTTCACACGTAGCGCCATCTAGGGCCAAGAGTACGACTTAGGTACTCACACGTCACAACCCGTTTTAAGGGTGGACACATTCATGCGAATTCATTCATTCATCTCAGACCGTTAGACCTGGAACAGCGAACGATCACCTCCGACTAAGTACCCCCAGTGATATTACTCTTGAAATGGAGGATTTTCCGACCACGAACAGATTTAACGAGCGCCAATCACCATACACTAGGGGAATCTTTCGGTCGGTAAACTCCAAACCCGTATCCTAAGGAGTACGAGTCCAACTTTCTACCAACCAGGCCTTCCCGGCCCTAATTTATTATCTAGTAGCCCCAACTCGATAAATAAACAAATGCATATTCCATCTTGACATTTTGAGTTCTTATATGAATTTATTAAATTTATCGTGTTTTTAAGTAAATACATATACAAAATACGTTATGAAGTTTTATTCGAATAAGTTTTTTAAACTCCCTCTTTTGAATTGCTTTTTAAAAACAGAGTAAAGATGTTCTAAACATATGACTGATTCTCTATAAATGACATATAATAATGTTTAAAATTTAATTTATATAAACTGTCAGAATATGTTATTCTTTAAATTAGAAAACGATGCGGACGATTTAAATTTAAATCCTTTAATTCGGCATTAATTGGTAAATGAAGAACCTACTCGAATAAGCAAATAAAATATGCATCAATTAAATAATTCGTCTGGAGACATCATTAAGACAGTTTTTAAAATTATAATGAATCGAATAATGGCAAATAGTCTCCAATATAATTAAATTAATTTTCCTTTCAAGTCATAATTTGAATGACAAAATGCATTGCCTTTTATCATGAAATAGCATCTTTCATTTCATTTTATGGCTCCCAGCTGATCTAAATGATAAATTTATAAGATTTTCCCCTAAGGCAATTTAATGTAATTTTTTAAAGATAATATCAGGAATTTCTCATTAATTTTAATTGCAGTAAAAAATATAATTACTTTCTCTTGAATTTAAGATGTGTTTTTATTTAACAGCGAAAGAAAATTCAACGATTAAAGATAATAAAGATGAAAAAGTTAGACTCAAGAGATTCCTAATGAATGATTAAAAAAGACCAAAAACATATTTCTTCTAGAACTAAGACAGCATTTTCCAGTCACTGAAAATGTTTTATAATCTTGTTAAATTCCATATCTTTTTCTATGTCTTAGCTCAATAAAATAGTTATAGAAAGTCAAAACGAGCGTTAGAAAGCGATCTAAAAAATGCTAATATAGCAAATTAAGGAAGCTGAAATTTCAAATTGTGATAATGTTGAATTTTTTGCATTCTTGAAGTAGATTTATTTTATATAAATTTATTTGATTCCATTTTTAAAGTTATGTCAAAAATCAATAATTATTATACAAAGATAGAAAGAAAATAACTATTGCTTAATCAAAAAGTCAATTAGGGGACGAATTGGAAGCAACATTTTTAGCATTTTTATTACACAATATTTAATAATTTTTAGTTTATTTACAATATTTCAGTATTTTTGCAAAATTATGAGATTTTTTATATGTCATTCATTATGTTTGATCAGATTTCCATTAAAGAATCGTTAGAGTTTTATTTTAATCTATTTTGGGAGTTTTTGGGAGATACTAAATTTTATGTTTCATTTATCTATGCTTTAATGCTGTTTTATATCTATAGATGATACAATTTTTATACGAAAACCTTCATGAATTAAAATCTACTGCCATGTGTTTGTTGACATTTGGTGCAATAATATCTCCATATCTTCAGCAGTTCCTAAATTAGAGAATATATAATACATTTATTTTGGATTTTTTTTAGTTTGTCACAAAATGAAAAAAAATTGAAAGTTTCGAAATATTTATCAGTCTAAAGCAATTAAAGAATGGATAGAAAGAGTGCTTATTCTTTTGTATAAAAGCTATTTAATATATTTCTTATGCTATTTATAAATTTTTAAGGAAGTCTTTGGGAATTCTAAACTAGGAGACTTTTGATTTATATTTAATTTTAGTCCAAAAATGCTTTCTTTTCCACTTTTCAAGAAAATTCTCAACCATAACTGATATAGTTTTTTTAAATTTAACTTATTTTTAATTAAATGATATTTTAAATGTTGATAAGCAAATATTAAAAAATATATCTGTTTTCAAATTTATTTTTTAAAATTCTTTCCGAACATAGCCGCATACTTTAAGCTCAAAAAAAAATTTGCAAATCTATTATATACACGAATTTTTATTGCTACTAAGAGCCGTAGAATACTTGTTAAAATTAAGTAACATCTTAATATTAGAGAAAATTGTGTATTTTGTTTAGGAACTAGAAAGTATATTTCTTACACTGTTTACAAATTTTAAAGCAAAGCCTTTGAAATTCTAAATTAGAATATTTCTGATTTATATTCAATTTTAGTCAGAAACCTGCCATTTTTTACCTTTTTAAAGAAACTTTTACCCTTAATTTATGTGTTATGGTTTCATAAATGTTTTTTAATCGTTTATAAGCAAATATTAAAAAATATAACTGAGTTTTTTACAAAATTATTACAGAGCGTAATCATACCTTATGCTCTTTATAAAACAAATTTAATTAATCTATTATTTATTCTTGAATTTTTATTTCTGCTAAGAACCGCACAATATTTTTTGTAATTAAGAATCATAAAAATAAATTAAAAAATAAATTAAAATAAATAATAACTATTATGGGGTTTGAAAAAATAAGAGTGATTGGGAAGGGAAGGAAACAAAATATATTAATAAATAGATTACTAAAATAAAAATCTATTTAGATATATAAATATTTCTTAAAAAGATATATTTATTGAAAAGCTTTTCAAAATAAAACAATATGTATAACATTAATATTTAGGAAAAAGATTATTAGTGTAATAAACTAAAATTTTACTTAATTAAACAGTTAATAAAATATTATATATACTGTATATATAGCATTTAATTCAAATAATAATGAATGATTTTCCTTTAAGGTATCATAACATAAAAGCTTTCTTTCTAATAACAAAGTTGCTTTTGCAAAACATATCGTTCATCACGCATTTCACAAGGATAGAAAAGCCATAGCCTTAGCCTTAACCATAATGATGGGATGTGAAAGGAGTAAGCACGGGACCTAAATCACATCTTCGGACAAATATGAACCCCTTAGATATCGCTTTCCTGGCCATAAGAAGTCACAATATATCACTGCTGAGACTGCACTTACATTAATGACATATTCATGATATCGAGAAAACATTTTCTCGGAGTTTGGGCGAATGCATTCTTGCAGGGTAATGATTCTTGCATTATAGGATCGAAAGAAAAATGAAAGCATACATGTTTAAATGAGTAGAAAAAGAATGCTTCTTCCGATGCAAGCATACTTATTTGTGTTGTGTTTCGTAATACCTAAAGATATCCCTACACCCAAGAAAAGATTGATACAGAATAGTATTGTAATTAATTTATGATCTACAATTGTGATACATTATAATAAATAATTCGTCTCTTATGAGAAATTCGATTATATA
>JAOUZG010004540.1:900757-926893 GCA_026289955.1 Argiope argentata | reverse complement strand
TGTGAGAAAGAGAGAGATGGAATAATATTAAATGTGTTATATTTTTAGAATAATAATACATAATATACATATAAGGGCATATAAACTTAAAAAATAAAAGTTTTATGTAATTAATAATAAAGTTTTCACTTGTAAGAATTTCTATCTTTGCGCATGAGGATGGAATACAAAACTTTTATTGCAATTAATAATTTTATAATTCATAAGAAGAAATCAAGGACCTATATCTTTTATTATACATGGTTATAATTCCAATTATTTTGTACTCTTCTCATTTATAAAAAATCAGTATATTTATTTGATTTCTTTCTTTGCCTCTAATAAGTAAATAATATTTTTAATGTTTCAATCTTTAAAAATTTTCGAAACATAAATATTATTAGCAATTCTGAAGGAACTTTCCATATTTCAAGTTTCTTCATCAAGATTTATGTTGGTACATAAATGTTATGGATGAAATAAACCCTGAAAATAGTTTATGAACGGTGAGTTTTTTCTATTTAATTCATTGTATAGACTGTCAAAAAATTCATGCGTGATAACATGAAATATCTCTTCTTATGGTAATCGTTAAGTTTCCAAAAATCAGAAAGGGAATGTGTGGATATATCGAGAATCAAGTACGTGGTTGATATTCATGCCAAGTTGCAACTTTTTTTTAATGATATAAATGTTAATGTTTTTTTTAAATATTATAAATCTGACAACTATTATCACGAATTTGTAAAAAGCCTAAAAACGAAAAATTGATAGCTCAAAAGCGATAAATCGGTAATTTGTAATAAAACCTCAAACCTACACAATAACATCTCATGTTATAAATAAAACTGCTTTATTTTATCCCGGTTTTTTAAGTCATTATTCATGATTTAATATTCATATATATTGCGTTTTCAGCAAATTATTTCTTTAATAATAGTAAAGGCTTCGATAGTAAAATAGTACTTCAGAGTTTATCTAACATTCTTGTATAAAATAAATTAGTTTTTCTTTGAAATGAAATTTATCCGTCATATTTACTGAAAACTACCCGCCTTTGGCAACCAGCTGATTAACTAATCTTAATGCTTGTTAAAATTATAATAATTATATAGTTTATGTGACTCCTATTTTAATAACTTCTTTATCAAAACATTTTGTAGCTTGTAACTTTAAAAGTCATATAACTAACACAAAATATCATAAAGACCCTCAGCTGCAACGTAATATGTATAACTCTAAATTTCCATTAGATACCGCAGAATTTATTCTTTAAATTAAAATAGAAATTATTCAACTGCAATTAATTTCACTTTTTTTACTGAAACAAATTTTTTTAAAAAATATGAGTACTGAAAACAGAGTCGCTGAGCATTTAAACCTTATGAAGCGTATCTCAAAAAAATTTCTCAGATTATTCATCAACAGATGAATTAATTAACAATTTTTACTTTTAAATAAATAAAAAACAAGGAAAAAAATTGAATCGTTTGAGGTAATCTGCTAAAAACATCTTAAGCCTAACCTTGTTAGCGTGTGAAAAAAACTGCTTAAAAACTATTAGAATATACGAAGAATATATCACTAATATAAATATTATTTAATTACAAAAACATACAGAAAACCTAAAAACAATTCATTTACAGTGTGTATATGAAATAACATAAAATGGCAAAACAATTAATCAATCAAGTCCGTATCCATTTAAATACATTTGTCAACATAATGAATATAATGCGCATGAGTAAATTTTCAATGCAAGTTATGGTAAAGCAAGACATATTAGACATTTTTAATTTTCTTTATTCTATTTTAGTTTTATTCAGAAGTACTTCAGAGTGAGTCTGAAAGATCGATTAATTAAATATGTTTAGTTTTAAAGACATCAAACAGAATAGTTTAAAAACACGTTAGACTTATCCGTGTTAGCGTGGGGAAATAATTCACGCCTTACTCATTTGTAAATGAGAAAATAAAAGGTATTTTGGCGGGAAAGTTACCTTTTGATTAATAATAAAAATTATAATTAAAATTTCAAAAAAAGTTTCCGAGTTGCTCAATCCAGACTTCCAAGATGTAAACGTACCAAATTTGGTAGCTGTAGGTCTAACGCTTGGGCCTGTAGAGTGCCAACACAATCGCACACACACACACACACACACACACACACACACACACACACACACACACACACACACACACACACACACACACACACACACACACACACACACACACACACACACACACACACACACACACACACACACACACACACACACACACACACACACACACACACACCTTAAGCTTTAAATTAATCTTATTAGTTGAATATTTAATAAAATTTTGCGAGGAATACTGATTATTTTTCCATTTTGACAGCAAAGAAGTGTGGAAAAAAACTCTTGATAAATTTCTTAAATCTTTCCTGACACTTTTTCGTTTAATGACATTGATCACATAAAAAATACAAAAATATCTACAGTTATCTTTTATTTTAACTAGTTTTTATACTCATTTACTTAACAGCATCCATAATAATTTAAATTGTTTGATCTTCATAATATTGTTTGTGCAACATTTTTTGCATTGCTTAACAAATGCAATTCTTAGTATTACACCATCGAAAATTCTTGGCGTTTTAAGAAATGCATTCGAAAGTGCAATGAAAGAACATATTGTTTCACGTAACTTCTGTAAAACCCTCTGGAACTGTATACTCTTTGGGAAAATTACGTTTTCAAATGTCAGCAAAACGTGTAACAGTCGGAACAACAGACAATTGAGCCTTAACACGAAGCTCCGAATCGTTACCTTTGAACGTAAAAACAATGCCGATCCCATGTTATTGCATTGAATGTCGGTAAAAAAAACTCTTTTTGTTGAAGAGCATGTGATACTTAATTTAGTATCGACAATTTCGGAGAAAAAGTTGTTTCTGTTTGAACCTGATTCTCTCCGAATCGGGTTCTTCGATATCTGATACAGCAGCACCAAAGAAACGTTTCTTCCTATACTGTGCTCTGCAGAAGAAAAATGGGATTGAACGACCTCTTGAACAGGAACACCTCTTTGAACAGGAACTGCATTCGAAGAAAGATTCAGTTGTTACAAAATGGTTTGAGAGGAAAAATAATCCTACATGTTGTTGAAATGTGTTTCAAAATTCTGAAACAGAGAGTTGTCATAAAAAAAGAGAGCCATGCTGATTTTGTGGTCGAGTTTATTCAAAAAAAAGGAATTTAATTCATCTGTATGGATGAGAAGGATATAAAGTTTTGATGCAATATTTTTTGAGCAATATAAATACATGTTTGATTATGTAAAAATGAGAAAAAGTCGATGTGTCTGCAATCCTGATGTTGAATATATTAGCTGTTCAAATATGCCATTTTTTGATAATAAAAATAATAATAAATGTTATGCATTTTTTTAAGTTTAAGGTTTTTAACTAAAATGGGTAATTAAAATTAGCCTTCATATAAGTATGAATAGCGTAAGATGCAAAATGCTTGAAATTTAAATTATTCGATTCAACCTTTAAATAATAATAATAATAATAATAATAAACTTTCTGTGAAGTGCAGAAAATTATTTAAAAGTGATAAAAAAGATAATAGGCTAAAAAGTCAAAAAGTAATCTATGATTATATAAATAAAAAGAAGACACATATTCTCCATTGAAATTGATAATAATAATATTTCTTTCGAGATTAGGCTCGATAGAAGAAAAATACGATTGAACACCTTTCTGAAAGTTACTCTATTGGTAGAAAGATTGAAGTGATACAAAATGATTCAAGAAGAAAGGCAATCTTACATTTTGCTTGAATCTGAAAGTATGAAACATATATCGAGCGTTTGAAAGAGACAGTTGTCAAAAAAAGGAGTCAAATTTTTGATTTTGGGATCGACTTCACTCAAAAAATAGGGTGCGAGAGAGATTTTAATTCCTTCGTATAACTGGTAAAAGATATAATTATATAAAGTTTCGGTTTAATATTTGTGAACAACATAAATACACGTTTTATTTAAAGAAATATTTAAAAAGTCTAAATAATTCATATATTTATGTTAAATAGCTCAGTATTTAAAATATGTCATTGTTTTGACTGTACAAAGCCTTTATGCATTTTTAAATTTTATATTTATTAACTAAAATGCATAATTAAAATAATTCTTACATATACATATATTGAGTAAAAAAATGCAAAACACAAAATCGATCTGATTTTTTTAAATGTTGAAAAAATAAATGCACGTTTTCAGAAAAGAAAAAAAAATAACATTCTATAACATAAAAAAATATAAATAATATAATAGGGTACATTTTTTTAAAAAAGGTAATTTTTCATTGTGTCAGTGAAAATAAGACAAACGTATTGCAATGAAATTAGTAGAAATAGACCGATTATGCATATTTCTTATTTCAAAATGTTTACTATTTTTACTACGGTAAAAATAATCAAAGAAATAGGCCTTTTATTCCATTAGTGGAAATATCTACTTAAGTGTACTTCCATGTAATGTCATTAGTGCAAACGTTTTTTTGCAAAACTTTGTTCTTTCTTAAAAGGTTTGCTCGTAATCCGCATTACTGCAGACTTCTTTTTAAAATTCTCAAAGTTTCATTTCTAATTTTCAAGTAACTCATCCTTTATTACTTACTTGAAAAAAAATTATTTAGTTTCTGAAGAGAATTATAATTGAAGCAAAGAATAGTATTACATGCCACTTAAAATTTAAATTACATTACAAAAACATTAAGAACATTTTTAATAAAAATTCTAAATGAACATATTTTTCTTTTATTTAAAGGATTAATCGAAAGGATTGATACTTTTTATAACAAATTTAATTTCAAAAAATGATTCGATGTGTTTCATTTGTAGAAAAGAACTCAAGATATTTAAATGACATAAAGTATTGATATCTTTTGGAAAATCTTCTTAAAAAATAATTGAATTATTGCAACATTCGGCTATTTGAAACAATAAAAGGTACTTTTATGCGCTTCGATTTAATGTGCTTTCAAAGAGAGAATTCATGTGTGTTTTATTCCAAATATAGAAAAGTGTGTAAAAAATCGTCTTAATTTTTTCTAAAAAAAGCAATCGTCTTAAAATTTTTCTAAAAAATAGTTTCTTATTCTGTTTTTTTAATGAATTTTAATTAGGATAGTTATGAAATCTAAAAGACTAATTATATACCTGAAGAGTGAGAAAATGACGGATAATTAAAATTAAATTTTTCAGAAAGAATTATAAGATTATATTTCTTTCTATCTTTTCTTCAAACTTATTCTTATAATCCCATATTATTTTGAAAAGGGAAACTAAGATTTAAAGAATAGGTTTAAATCACATACAAAAAAACTGAGGAAAATATCTTAGTGAAATTTTCATTTTTCTTTTTTAAAGCATTTATTTATTTATTTTTACTTTATGATTAATATTCCTAATTGATTTCTTTCAAATACATAGTTGCCTTTTTATTAATATTAATGAGTGAAATGTCTTGGAAAGATTGTAACTGTTTCAACATTTAATTGTATTCCACTTTTTTTTTAATTTAGTACTCATAACTTTTTTCAACTCACAAAAACATGTCACGATTATCGAATTTCTTCATTTTGAAGTGAGTTAATAATTTTTTATATTTATTCTAATTTTTATTTTTTAATTCCTTAATATTAAATGACAATGAAATTATACCCTAATATTTAAAGAATAGTCAGAAGTACTTTTTAATTACCAACAATTAATTAATTTGTAACTGGATATTTTATTTAATTTGTAATTAGCTAATTCCTCAGCTATAATATTTCAAATGTAATTACCTGATAAGGTACTATTTAGAGTGGACTTTGAAAATTAAAACTAAAATGCTTTCAAACAGCAATTTTAATAATTTTTAAAAATAAATATATAAAGACCTCATAAATATTTAAATATATATTGAAATACGAATAGAGAATGATCTTATTTTTCATTTAATATAGTAGTCTCACAAGAAATTATATTATCTTTATTCATTCTGGTAAAATAAAATTATATTTATTACAAAGTTGAACATGATTAAAATGCAAAAATTGTTTTGGGATTAAATCGATGTAGCCTATTCGAAGTGATGCTAACATCTTTCTTTCTGGTTAAAGTTTTACTTTTGAGATCTTTGTCAGATGTATGTACTTGAAGTAGTTAATTAGAAGATAGCGTTTTCCATATATATATTATCACTTTTTTGTTTTTTTATTGCTTGTAATGCATTGGATAATAGAAAGATTATTATTTTTTCATCAGGCTTGAGATTAATGTTTTTAACTTAACGTTTTAACTTAATGGTTAAGCATATTCCTTGTGAGTGTTAATTTTTAGAACACAGCTATTAGTTCATTTTCGCGTGAATATTTTAAACTTAAATGAAATTTTCTATCATAACCATAATTGAATTTTTTTTTTACTTTTTAAAAAGTTTTCAAATTTTACATCAGATTTAATTGTATTTTTAGAAGGCTTTAATTTGCAACGGAAAAACCTTGTTTAACGAGTGTTTCGGACAAAATGATGAAGTTCTGGTCCTTGTTTCATAAAACTAACCAAACGAAATTAATCTGATAAAACAGATATCACATTTGCTTCGAAAAACAAAGTCTTTACTACCCAGCAAATTTCATAGAGCTCGTCGCAATCGCTTAGTAACGACATTTTTAAACAAGCTGTATATGACATCGTATCTGGGACACTCCCTGGTGGCATTGATTGATTGTGTTTACAAAGTTTGCGTTTGATGTTACTTTTCACCGCCCGTGTTTGCTCTTCTGCTGACATTTGGCACTTCTCTTGACCCTTTCTCTTTTCAGTATCATAAACGTCGTTTCTAAAAGTTGTGCAATATTCAGATGCCTCAACAAATTTTCTGAAGAATGCAAGAATAGTAGTGATCTATTTGTAAGATATATTATGTCAGAATAATTCCTCGGCGTTAATACAGAAGGTAAACGTTTTATATGGGTAAAAAATAAAGCTCAGAACAGAGTGTATTTTTAGATTAAATTGTAATGCATATTTTTTTCATTGAAAACAAAATGAAAATTGTTATAAGAGTAAAAAAAAGTTAATCTGACCAAAAGTCTATTTATATATATTTCTTCTTTTTTTACAGAATGAGTGGTACTTTTTATTTAATATGTTATTTTTCAAACCCTTTGAAATTTTAAGCTATAAATAATCACCCTTCACCTTTCAAATCACCTTTCAAACATTCTAAAAGAAATTTCATCATATATGTGGGGATGATGTCCAAGAAATAACAAGCTCCATTTAGTTGATATTCGAGCATATCATGAGTGACAATGTAGTCACTTTAATGATGATGCAAAAAATATGAAGAATAAATTGAAGAGTTCGTCTTCAGATCGTCCCGTTTTGGCATCAACTGCCAGCAATTCTCGTTTCCTCCGCCAAATAGTCTGTTCTAAGGCGGTAATGAAGTACCTGACTCCACACATGGTTTGAAGTAAAACGTATAATTTATTGAGCTTTTGAATTTAAATTTGGCTTTATTTTTTCCACAGTGCTAATTACATGAATCTGTTGAAAATTAGGAGTAAAATTCGATTTTAACGGTGGCCCAAAATGCCTCAAGAAAAAAAGTCTTAAAACCATAAAAATTATCCTTATATTCGTTATTGTGACAAATTTTTAATGTGTGAATCATATGCTGTGTAGTTTGATGTCTGAAATTGCCAGATTGGCGATTTTTTTTGTCTTTGCGCTTTTTGGTCGCCATTACATATGACAAGCATCTCATTATTTTCACAAAGTAATCGTTTCCACAAATTCTAAAATTTATTTAAACTTTCCATTTTTAAAATAAAGTTTATTACTTTTATTTTAATACCAATATTCAAAGTGTATATATCTTGGCTCAAATTGCAATATGCTCATAATATATTTGGAATAATTAAATAAGCAAATATTTGAAATTCTTTCTGCATGTGCTTAATTTATTTCTCATGGCAAGCAAAGCAAGTTCCTTAAATTTATATTAAATGTTAGATATTTTTTATTTATTAAATAAGTAATTAGCTTAATGATGTTGTTAATGTAATTTTTATTTGCTGATTTAAATTCTTTATATGTTTTTGTCCAACGTTAGTTGCGACGCGATCAATACGCTCTAGATAATCGAAATGTAACTCTTTCGCAAATTGGAATCCGGTCAAAATGATTTTCACTGATTTTTTTTTGTTTAGTGTTGTTTATGCCACTTATGTTTTGTGGCCATGTTTAAAAAAAGTTTTGCTAAGCGTTTATTTCAAAATTTTCATGCGGAATGATGCTAATTTCAATGCGCTAAAACGTCTTAATCTAGTATATAAGAAAATAAGACCTAAAATTATATTACAGAAATTACCATTATAAAGTAAAAATTACTGATGTTTTGTTGTTCTAAATTTCATTTTATTATTATGTGTGCTTTAATTTATGTCCTCTTTTAAGTATTGGTGTAATGCCATTTTGCAAGAATATATATATTTTTTCATGAGCTCATTTTATTAATGATAAATGTTATTTGTTCGAATGCAAATTTTGAGGTCAAAAAGTTATATCTATATTTTTAATCTGATTAAACTTTTCCATTAATATCATGACATTTCTATCTCACTGCTTTTTCTCAAAGAAATTAAGTTACATTACTAACTAAAGTTTATACTACTTTTTCGGTATTTTAAAATAACAAAAATCATTTTTTTAAAATTTGATAGTATATAATGCCTGATCACATCAAATAGATTGCAATTCATATCATAAAATGTTGAACTACTACATCAAATATATTTTTAAATTAAATTATTAAAAATTAAATTTAAATTTATTGTTATTAATTTAAATTTTAAAATTAATTATTTGAAGATTCGAAATTTAAAAAATTATATATAAAAATTTATTCAATTATAATTCTTTGTATAGTATTTTATTTATCCATATTAAAATAAAGTGCATTAGTATTTAAAATTCGTAGACATTCTTACTGATTATATGTATAAATTGTTATTTAAAAGGATAATAATTCTTTAATTAAATGATTTGACATACCTTTTAGAAGTTTAATATAAATAATGTTTATAAATGTGTGGCAACAACTGACGGAATTTCTCAATCTGCTCTTTTAACGACTCATGGGATGAACTATTTACTGTCAGTAAAACTCTCTTTCATTTCATTTTTAGTTTTAAGTAAACATAATCCATCACTTTCTGTGTCATTTTCCAAATGCTTACAACAAAACATTACATATATGTATTTTTTTTTCTTCAAATAGATGTTGAATTTAATGTGTCAGGAAAATTAAAAGCTTCATGGAAATTTTCGAAAGTGTCAAAAAGTAGGTTAAAGAAAGAATGATTGATGATATTTAAAGATGGTGTTGGATTATTTTGCTTGTTGAATATACCAGATTACTCTGGGGATTAACATAGTTTAAACATATGAATTAATAAATATTAAAATTAATGTTTTTGCAATGTGTCTGAATTGAAAAAAAAAACATACCAACACTCTTTTACATAATAACCATAATAAATAAGTAATGTAATAATAAATGTTAGAATGAGGCTTCTATGACGAAATTAAGCTTCGGTTTGTGTAGTAATATAATTTATTTTTATAAAGGTAAGAATGCAGATTGTGAAAATATTTCTTCGCAATAAAAAATATTAAATGAAAACATTCCTTCTTTTGGTAACGATGCTCGATTTTTCCCTACACAAATCAAATATATTCTGAAAAAAATAGTTACTGAATTACTGAGACATAATAAATTTACTTCATTTTCTTTTAAAGTTTAAATAACATATATTAATAATTTTTGGTGAATGAAATAACACTAAACTGTCACAGGTCACATACAGTATTTCTAATTTGATATTCAAAAGCATTAAACTCAATGAGTTTTTTCATCATGTCAGAACATGATGTTGTTTTGGGGATGAGATTTTTTGGCGTCAATAAAAATCCGTAGGCAAAAAATGTTATTATTTACGCGAGTAATTCAAAAAATCATCTTTTAATAACATGCTGTCATCGCATTTACAAAAGTTCTGGTTAAAAAAATAAGTTAATGACTACAGAAAATAAAACCTAGAAAAATGTCATTTTGAGTGCGTGATTATATAAAATGAAATAAATAGGAAATGGGATATTTGTTTAAACATCAATGCGAGACAAAGTCTTTTGAATCGTTTGCTATACTAAAGTGACTCATTCAAAGAAAAAATTCATGCTGAATAAAAATATAATTTAACTTGAACGAGCACGTGGTGCTTGGCCGTTCAAGAAATGATGCTCTGACATGATACATTGAAATATGCATAGAAGATTTCATTTTAATCTTTATTCTTTTCATTTTGATCTTTCATTTTAATCTTTATTTTTTATAAAGAAAAATAAATTAGTCCGTGGAAGCGTAATTAACTTCAATATTATTGGTAAAAGAAAAAGTGCAGACTAAGAGTTTTATGTTGATGACTTTCATGCACTTCATAAGGTTACTATTATTTCTTTTCTATCTCAGTGTATAAAGAAAAAAATTATAATTATAAGTTGTTTGTATTCCTTCTACAGAATATGATATAAAAAATTAAAAATTTACTTTATTTTCCGTTGTGATCAATGATTGTTTACTATTCGTACTTCCCAGCTGACGATTACTTATATTTAAATATAACAGAATTGTGTCATCGATTTTATGACAAAGTAAGAAATATTATTATAATTTTCGAGAGGCTGAATGGTTTAATCTTTTTCTCTATTGGAATATAGCATTTTTTATATTTTTTGTATTGTTCAAGATCAGTTTAAAACTAATTTCGTAAATAAATCATACTCTATTGTATATATGTCGATAAAAGAGAGGCCGGCGAAAGAGAGTAATAATAATAAATTAACCGACAAGCAATATTTTCTGAATATCACCAGAAGTTTCATATTGATAAATATTTTATTTTAAAACTTTAAGCAATGATCTAAAAATTTTAAAATGGAAAATAAATATTGTGATGTTTGATTTTATTAACAGATGGCGCCAGTATTGGAAAATAATTTTTCATATAAATTTAATTACATTTAATCTTTATATTATGCGTTTAATCTAAATATTATCGATACAATTATTAAGTTTTCACTTTTATGAATGATAAATGAAAGTTTAAATACTTTTAATGACTATTTTTATTATTTATAAAGAATATTTATTAATCAGTCATTTTGATAAATTTAATAGGTCTGTATTCAACACTGTTAGTGTCACTATTAATGATTACGCTATTGAATTTATCATGTCCTTTTCTTTTGCTTTTATATGTGTTTTATTTTAATTTATTTATCTGATAAGTGTTTTATTTTTATTTGTTTATCTGATAAATGATTTGGTTCTGAAAGCTCCAAAGATAATCGTAGCCATATTTCATTGCACAGTTCTGCATTTTAATACTAAAAATAGTGACAAAAATTTACCATATCAAGGGATTGGCATATTAAATAATATTTCAATTATTTTGGAAAAAGAACAATAATATCAATGTTTTATCAAAACATTAAATTTTTAGCAAAAATGTTCAGGAATTTTTTTTCGTACAATACAGTTTGAGTATTGCCTTCATATAAAAAATAAAATTCAAAATTCATTTTTTTCTTTTATGAGCCAGAGCGAGCTTGTACTGTAAAAGAAAAATTTACAGCGAAATAAAGCTATAGGACTTTCTTTTTTATCACAAAGCTTTAATGGATTTTCACTTTCCAACTGTTTACTGGAAACTCTAGTTCACGATAGAAAAATGGAAGAAAAAAAAAGTTTTTTTTTCTTTCATCCCACAGCTTTTGTTGCCTTTCATCTTTCGACAAAAGTGGACCTGAAACTTAACGTGTAATGATAAGGTCTTGCTTCCTTTTCTAACAATTTATTTTTAGCTCACACTTTTGGCGACCTTTTTTGTCATCAATATATTATGATATAAATTCTTCTCTTTTATTTGAGGCGTAGAATACAGTTTAGTTTCTAGAAAAAACAATGTTAAAGAACATTGGTAGGTCTTCTTTCATTTCGTAAGACCTATTTCTACGAAATTGGTTTGCTATTATGTAATTGATTAATTTGGAAAGAAAAAAAATGGCTCTAGATTTGGTGAACGTTTTTTTAAAAAATTCTTCTCTAATATTTCATCATCAAACTTTCAGAAACAAATACAGAGATCCCATGCTTCAAAAAAATAAAAGGTGTTTCTGTAAAAGAATATTATCAAACTTCACATATACAGTACTAAAAATGTATTTTTTTTATAAATGAAGTGATTATTTATTTTAAAATTTACAATTAGTTAGGGGAATATCCATTATTTATAAATTTAAGGTGACCAGGGACCTTTAAAATTATTTTTGTACTTTTCACCTCCGCAATTTGAAATTTTACAGTCATTAAGAGTAACCCTAAAGGAGGTGACGCACAAAATTTTAAAGCATTGTATTGATTTATTTAGGGGTTAGGGGGCTTAGTATAATAAAATATTAACGATGATACTAATGAATAATGTTCCAGGAGCTCCAAATTTGTTCGAAAGCACTGCAAGTTTTATTCTTACTTACTCTAACCCTTTTAAAACAAAAGATGGGATTAATCTTGAAGTCTGTGTACGAAATATCAAAATTAACCAGTATAATAAGTTAAAACTACTGATTTTTTAAAAGTTTAAGTAGTTGTGAGTTATTACATAGGTTAATTTTGATATTTCTTACTCAAACTTCAAGATTAATCCCAACTTTTGTTTTAAAAGGGTTAGAGTAAGTAAGAATAAAAATTGCAGTGCTTTCGAACAAATTTGGAGCTCCTGGAACATTTTTCATTAACGTTATTTATCGTTAATATATTATACTAACCCCCTGACCCCTAAATAAATTAATACAATGCTTTAAAATTTTGTGCGTCAACTCCTCTAGGGTTTCTCTTAATGCCTGTAAAATTTCAAATTGCTGAGTTGAAAAGTAAAAAAAAACAATTTAAAATGTCCCTGGTAGCCTTAATTATTTTATGGTTTATTAAAAACAAAGAGAAATAAATAAATAAGTGCAAAATAAATCTATTTCAGTAGAATGTGGCGTTGCAGACAAATGGAGCTCAATTCTATAACTCTTATGATAAATAATATAAAATCATGCTTCTGTATTTAGCTTTCATTAAACGCATATGGAAGCAGTTTCATTAAACGCATATGGAACATCAAATTTTGTACAGACTTAGACAGTTTTGAACGGAAAAAATTTGGATTTTAATTTGTATTTATAAAATAAATGTTTTTCTTTCTTGTGTGAACGTTGCCTTTTATAGAGCTAAAAAAACATTTAAATCTGTGTAAAAATAGTACAAATTTCTACTAACATTAACATTTCTTTTTAAATAAAAGAAATATTTTTCATTGGCGCTAGTATTGGCATAAATTACTGGAAAAGTGCAATGCGTTTCTTTTCTAATGAATAGATAGTAACTCGAGGAATTTTATATTGTTCATTTGGTACTAATGTTATATTAAATATGCTGCACTTTTTTTTGCCTAAAATGTGAGAACATTTTTAAGTTTTTAAAAAAACTAAATTTTATTAAAATCAGTCACCCGTTTTCATACAATATCCATGGGGTTAATAATAATAATTCTTTTGTAGCTTCTTATTAATTGAAGAACGAACAAGAATGCTTTATTTCTGGTGGTCTTTTTTGAGGTCCTCGTCCGTCTAGGAAATAAGTTTCTTCATTCACTGATCTTCTGCTTTGGCAACGCTTGTATTCATGGGAAAGCTATAAACTGATATTTTTCAGAGGAAGGTGTATTTTGTGTTTCCGAGTGGGTAGAAGGGGGGGGGGGTATGATGTCAGGACAAAGACCGCCCATATTTGAAGGCAGGAAACATTTCACAATTCAGATTTGCTTTTCTTTCCAGTCAGGTTTTTAAACGCTCTTCTTCCGCTTTATTTTCTTTGTGATTTTCCATGTAAATTTCTGGATTTTTATAGCTTTTTGTGCATAAATTTACAGAAGATAAACTTTCTTTTTTTAAAGATATATTACTAAGACCTAAGAAAATAGTATTTTTAACTTTTAAATTTTAATATCTTGTAAGAGGGAAGGATATGATGCTTATAAAGCTAGTAAAGCTCATTCTTATGGTTTGAAGAAAAAATAATCTTTTCTTCGTGAATTTTTATCAAAACATAAAAGAAGATAATACATTTTGAATAAATTAGAGCACCTGATGATTGTTTACTGCACATTGGGGTTTATCCAGAAAAATATACTGAACAAAATAAATTACGTTTATTTAAAAATGGCATGAAAAAAAACGAAATTCCAATGCTTTCATCAATCTTTCTATTCTTCACATTGTCAGATTTCGTTTACTTTCCTTCTTGCCTCTGAAAAACATTTTTTCTTCTTTTTTAATGGATTTCTGTTCCATTGAAAATTTAAAAAAAACACTTCAGCCTACAGGTTGTAGGACTTGACGACATTCCATTAGACTTGGCACGTTGAGCGAACTGCTCTTCAGAGTTTCTACAAAAGTCCTTTTTATATGTAGATCAGAATGTTCCAAAAAATAAAATATAAATATTAGGATACAAAAAATATATTTGGCAGCTAATTTTCTTTCAGAACGTACAAAAATATATTAACCTCTGACTTTGACGAATTGATATATTAAAAATGACTAGATTTTTAAATCAAAACTTCAAAAGATGGAGATCAACATTTTTTAATTGGAATTAAATTTCTAAAAGAATTTATTTTTGATGAGCGTCTGCAAAGCTTACAAGAATTTGCATACATTTATATGAGTATTAGTTTCCCGCTGAATCTCTGTGAATAGCAGTACTTAATTCTGGTTATATTTCTAATATATTACTTAATATCTTCTTTAATTAATTCTTTTTTCTTAACAATGAATGAAATTAATCCTAAATGAAACTCTTCAAATTTTGAGAAACATTTATACTTATCATTTTTTACTTCAATTTTGCCCAGAAAAAAGAATATAGAAAATTTCATATTTAATTTTTTTCCTTGTAAGTATATTCTTTTTCTATAACATTGCTCTTTCTTATCTTTGTCCTAATAATTCTTCCAGTTTCCATTTTCAAATTTATATTTCTATTCTGAATCTATCTATAAGCCTGTTCATATACATTTTAAACGTTAGAGCTTCAATAACATTATATATGAAAAGTATGAAATATTATTTATAGTAAACATTTTTTTACACTTTTTAGTAAACATATGATGAAATGTAAATAATTCGATATGCTTTCTGGTTTGAAAATAAAATAAACAGATAATTTCTCATCTCACAAAACAAAATGTTTCAATGAATAAGTGAATTCAAATAATATTTAAACTAATTGATCTCATTAGTAATATATTTAATTATAATTTTAAATAATTATTTAAAATTGCAAGCCCAGAAACTTTGGATAAATCTTTAGTTTCAGGACTACATAAACGATGAATAATGATAAAATTTAACAGAAGCTAAGATAAAGAAATTTGTATGAATGATTATGCATAAAAGAATATGATTTGAATAATAACATTGCAATATTGTTAATATGCAATTTTAACTATGTAATTGTCAAAGTTTTAATTGTAATGTTATCCTGTTAGATTTAGTAGCTTTAAATGTTGAGTATTAAAAGTATGAATTTGAGTGAGCTCTGTATGCATTTTTACCGTTTCTATCCTCTTTGAATACTTTTTTTGAAATCTTAACCGTTAGAAATGTCACTCATAGAATTGGAGAAGCATTAAAAATAGTGTGACTGCAGGCTTAGAAGAGATGTTGAAATGTTGGAACAAAATTCTCCCGTTTCAAGAAAACGACGAACTTGAAATACTCGATATGTGACATTAAGATAAAGAAAGAAAAAAAAGATTTTTTTGTTATTTCTTTTTATTTTGAAAAACGGTATGCTTTCAGTCCTAGAGAGGTTCTTGAAAACAAACACTATATTTAAGAATGAGGTGTTTACTTTAACTCTTATCTTGATGAAAGAAGAGGTTTTTATACATATGAAAGCGATTTCTTTTATGCTGTTTCTAGAGGAAAAGTCATTTATTGAAAAGTGTGAGAGTAATGGAAAACACACAATTTCTGTATAATAATTTATCTTATTCTATTTCTTTCAGAGGAATATATCCTTAACATTCACAAAAAAAATTCATACTGTAGTGATTTGTGTCAACTTTGAGGAGAATTTATTTGTTGTGATAAGATGAATTTTAAGAAGCTCCGCTGCTTGCGTTTTTAATAAACATATATAAAATATACTTTAATATTCTTATAGATTCAGTTGATTGAAATTCTATTTCTGGAATTTTCAGCAAAAATAAATTCTTACTTACAAAGAAATAACTTTTATTTTCGGTGCATTCTAAGTACAGATTCAATTTCTTTCATGAACATATACAGATTTAATTAATTTTGAATCAAATAATATGAATATAAAAGATGCATTTTTATTATCTTTAAGGTATATGATATATAATTTTCAAAAATGTTTTTATGAATTAAAATGGTTTTAAAACGAAATATTTTTATCTCATTACAAATAAAAATTTTCTCAAGTTAACAATTTTTGAGCCATTAAAATCTATTTTTATTGTATGAAAAATAGATTTTTAGGGACACCATATTATCAATGACTTTTCTGTTTTTTTCTAATGTTTAATAATTTAAAATTAATAGAATAATTTAATTTTTTAATTAATAATAATTTAAAATTTTAATAGAATCTTGAAATTGTTTTCCTGTCTGGAGAATGTTCACATTTATACATTTAGTTTTAATTTTAATATTAAAATATAAGTATATTTCTTTGCTAGTCATTGATTTTAAAATAAATTTTCTATAAATTAAAAATGTGAATGTTAAATATCATTCATTATTAATTAAAAATAGTTAATAGAACGTTTTCAACCTTATTATTCTCTGAATAAATATTTACTTTAAGAACGATTTATACATTTTTGCTACTTTGTGATATATTTGTATATCGGATTTACAAAAATGTCATATTATATCAGCTTTGTAAAAAAATATTTTGATTTTGTATAATATTTTAGAATATATTTCATAAAAATCTATAAAATATTTTATTAATTTGTAGCTAATAATTTTAATTCCTATATCTTAATTTCTGGGCCATTTTTTATTGCGATATATTTCGGTAGATTTGTTTTTATTCTTATAGCATGTTTTTAAAATCTTATTTATCAGATGGTAATAATTGTTATTCTGGAGTCAAAAATAACTATACATTATATAAATTTAAAAAAAAATCAATTCATTAAGATAATGATAGGCAGCATGTGCTGGGGAAAGGAAAAAAATTGTTTGTTGGAAATATGCCTCATATGAATTGTTAATTTTCATTTTGTTACTTTTTTGAAACAATGAAATATTTTCATTTTTATTTTACACATAAATTTCCGAGTTCTTGAAATAAGATAAGTTACTTTTCGAAATACTATAAGTTACATTTCAAGAGAGTTTTTAAGCAATTTACTTTTAAAGTATTCATCTCATAGTTAATCATTAAATCAGATATAAAGTTATCTTGCTGTCATTTATCTCTTTTTTATAATTGATAATTACTAAATAAATCGTTAAAACTAAACAGAGTTCATGATTGGGAAACATTTTAAAATTTCTTTATAAAAATATGAAAACTTCTGGAGATTAAATTCGCGTCAGAAAATGATTGAAGTATTAAAAAAAAATCAAGGACATTTGATAGAAAATTTTTCGGATTAGAGAAATGATGGAATCATTAGTGACATGAATTTAATATAAAATGACGAACAAGATAATATCGACGAGATAACTTCAAAATTTCTGAAACGTCCGAAGTTTTGAATTGACTAGGTAAATATTTATCTTAATAAGTTTGGCAGAAGTTTTCAGAGTACATCAACGATAATATCCTTACTTGACATTTACAAATTTTGACATTCGTCAGTTATAAGTACACAAACGTTCCTACTTGGTTCTTATTTGATTCACAGCAAATTTCGTTTCAAAAATTCCGGGAAATGAAAAATTTAGTTTGATAAATAATAAATCATTTATGTTTCAAAGTATCATATTCTCGATTTATATATAAGGAATGTTATTTGTTGAAGTCTGTCATATATACCAAATAAAGAATAATAAATAAAGCATATAGGTTATATGCGCTACAGATACTATCACTGTAGATATTTCCCGCCTCATATGTTTTATATTGATAGTATATATCTGAAAAGAGAAAAAATATAGGTAATAATAATCCATTCAACTAAAAATAATTTGAATCACTATTTTTGACATTTTAAATTTATTAGACCAGCAAAAATATACACGCTATAGATTTTTATAAGTTTCCATGAATTTTAAGAACTTATGAAAGGGATAAAAGCTTAAATTAAAATATTAAATCTCTCAGCCTTTACAAAAGTAATTTTATTTCAGAATAATGAACCTCCCGAGTTTCTCTTTCGAAACTAATATAATTCCTTTACCCCTCAAAAAGCGCAGGGAATCCATTTCTTAAGGGACTGTTATTCAAAAGAAGGTTTTTTCTATTATTTGCTACTTATCAAATATATGTTCTGGTAACATTCCTTGTCCCTCAAATCCATTTGGGTGAGCGTCTGTAACGGGCAAGCACGCTATACGGGTATTCAATCAATCATACTGAACAACAAGATTTTGAATATTAACTGATTTCCAATGGATTCGGGAGAACGTCATAACTTTATTGAACCGGTGTTTGTAATATTTTTATTGATTTAATTATGGCAGAGTAACAATTATGGTGCTAACACAGAAAATGTGTTTTGAAAAAACTGATTTAAAGCATTGGTATTCATTTTGTGGAAAATAAAATCAGATGATATAAATTGCGCATATTATAGATTATTATTGAATATAATTAATTAAAGTTCATTTCTCAAATAAATTCGATTTTATTTTCTAAATTTTGAAAATGCTAAATGCATGGAAAATATTCTTTAAACAAACAATCTTGGAGTTCTTAAGAAATTTTTATTCTTCATGATTTTAGAAAGTGGCCAATTTTCAATTGCTATCAAGATCTCCTTTTTAAAAGCCATGATAAGAGTTGTTGTCATTAATGACACTTACCTTGGACAAGGTAAGTGCCAACTAGTGCCTTTTAAACCGAATAAGCGTCTCTTTTTTTGAAGAAGCGCCAACTAGAGCCGAGAGTACGACTTTGCTACACAATCGATTACACAAATTCCTTTTACAGTAGGGAGAAGGTCTTTCCTACATCCCACAGATAGTCCAAGGAAAAACAACCATGCCCGGACCTGGACTGGAGCCCGGGATGCCCATATCACGAGGAATACACACCTACCACTGAGCTAGGACACCGGCGTAGATCAGAGTGGTGTATCGAATCGACGAGGAAAACAGAAGATTAAAAGTTGAGATCTAGAGAACGTATTTTGTTTATATTATTTCAAAAAGGTGTTTGTCAACAGAATGTTTTGGTACTGAAAGGTTATAATAACCCGAGCAACTCAAAGTTTAAATTATAGTGAAGCCAATACACAAGAGATAAAAAAATTTAATGTAGATTAATTAGGTTTTAAAATATGTATTCCTTGTGTAATCATTCCTGTCATATTTAGTTCTCAATTAATAAAAAATCTAAAAGCGATATGATATATCTGTTAAGTTAACATTATCATATTAATTAAGTATTATTCAATTAACGTTTATTCATTTCTGTGACAATGTGCTTCTTCAATTGCTATAAAATTCAAATTCTAAAATAACAATAACTTAAAATAATTTTTCAATAAAATAAACGCCCATTTCACAGACATCATTACATTTGGGAAAATTAAATTTATTGTATTGAAGAGCTATTGTGAAAAAGGACCATCAATTAAAAAGGAAACATGTTTTTTTCTCTCCTCTTTTTTTCATTCTCATTTTTCAAGAAAGAATATAGACAGATGTATCAACAAATTATTCTTATTTCATATCCATTTTACATCTAATAGTAATGAAATATTTATTATTTGGTTCATCGTAATATTAGTTTTATATAATGTCAATTAAAACTTTTAAACATAAATAACTGGTCTTGATTTTTTCAAAGTTGAAAGTTGTTTTAAAAAAATAAAAGTTTGAAAGTAAAGTTTCAAAGTTGAACTTTGAAAAGCAATCTGTTTGTACATACGACGTATTTGTTTATCCATATGTTTGTTTTGAATATTTAATTTATCGACATTCCCCAGTTATATGGCGATATACTGCCATTAAAATTTAGGTACTTAAATAATTTTAAAATGCATATATCTTTGTTTTATAACGCGCTAACATTTTCTAATTCATTACGTTAAAATAATCATTCATTTTTAATAATAGTAGAAAACCACGTGTTTTGATATTTGATTAAATGGTTAAAATATTTTATATTTCTTTAAAGAATGAAACATAAAGTAGAAAATTATGCCTAAAAATATTCTCCCAGAGATTTCAAATTTCAGACAAAAGAAGTTTTGTGATAATTAAATTGATATAGGATTAAAAATATACATTTTTTTAAATTTTCATATAGGATAAAAATAATTTCAGTTTGATAATATTTTCGGAAAACATGACTGAAACGAATTAAAATGTTTCTTAATATTCAACTAATTATAATTCCAACTAAAATTTCAAAAAAAAAATGCTCGATGGTAATGATTTTGAAATGAAAAATGTATTTGTACCAAATTAGGAAACTGTCGATCAAATGTCCTATCTTGGTTAGCGTAAACATACACATAAACATTTGCGCATCTAAATGATTTTAATACAAGCAATATTTTTAATAATTAATAATTATAAATAATAATTAATAATTAATAATAGAGTAAAATCACCCAGATTCCCGTTATGATCCTGCAAAATATATTTGCACCACATTTCGTCAAATATCCTTTCTTGTTGAGTGTCAACACATATATAATCACACAAATTTTCTTTGTTAATAATATTGGTAACTTGTAACAAATTACCATAAGAATAATGCTATGCATTGGAAAAATAGCTTGAAGAGCCTTCGAAAACTACTTTTCACTCTATAAAGCAATCTCTTTACGATTACTATGTTGACTTATTCTATCTATCTCGAAATCATTTTCCTTATCGCATATCGATAATGGGAACTCATATTGTAAAAAACTCAAAGGAATAGCAATTTTTCTATTCAATTTCCTGTTCCTTTTCGAAAACCGTTCCATCTGTAAGAATACCCGACGATTGGCGAAAGAAATCTCCTTTCAAGTGAAATGGAATTTTGGTTTATTCCATCTTTAAATCTAATTTCCTTCTATCACTTTATACCTACCTCATATCTCCATTTCCCTGCTTTGCTAGAAAAGGTTATCGAATAGACGATTCCCTCTAAGTATATATGTGTCTAACCGCACTGGTTCTATGAGATCTTCGGCAGCTTCTCAATAGAATTTGGAGTAGTAGAGAAAAAAAACATATTTTATTGCTTTCAAATCCGAAAATATATGTGAGATAAAAGTTTTTTTACGCCATTCCATTGCTATTGGAGTTTTTTTACCAAGATTTAACGCAAAGAAATGAAGTAATTTTAAAGAACGTTTCTTATTATTTGTAATCTCCTATAGAGAAATGTTCTCATCATTCCTGGAAGAAATCACTCTATATCCTTTGGTATTAAGTCCTGAAAAAGTGCAAGGCATGAAAAAAAATGAATTCTAGGCCTGTCCATTTACGTTTCGACGAAAAATTATTACTATAAAGTGCATTCATGTTATGAAATTTCGGCTGCTATCGAGGTTGATGATAACTTAGAGACAAAACTCCACAAATTATCTACCTTGGAAGCATCTGAATCAGTTAACTCACCCAAAACTATTACAATGAAATAAAAGCAATATATAAAGCGAACGAATAATAAGAAACGTGAAATGTTATAGCAAGCTTCAAATAAATTACGCCTTCTTTCAAAGAGTTTCAATATGGTACCTTGGCAACAGAAAGGAAAACAAATGTTTATTCTTATCAAAAAGCGCAATATATTGTTCACCATTCCTATTTAGTTTCTTAAATTCTATTTTTCCACATTTTTCTTAATTATATTGTATATTGTTAAATATTCAAGATTTTTAAACGTGCGTAATTCTAATTAAATTAAATATTTCTTTTATTGTTTTAATTAAAAGAAAGATATTAAAAGTCAAGCATAAATTTCTTATTACTGTAATAATAATGTAACATTTAAAAAATAATGTAATATAAGTAAGATTTAATGAATCTCGAAAAATCTCATTATTGTGTTATTAAAAATTATAGACCTGCGTCTTTAAACATGGAGGTTTGTTAGATATTTAAAAAGTATTGTTTCATTTTACTAAAACTTCAGAACGCTTTACGACTATTTTTTAAAATTGAGTAAAAAAAAAATCCGATCATTTACCTTTTTGCGTATCGAGATCCAACAGACTTCAAAATTTGCTTCTTTACGTGTTGTGATTAACAAAGAAATATTTTTTTTTTAAAAAAACATTACTCAAATTTTTGATTTGAGAAAAGGACAAAATAATTAACATTATTCTTTTGAATAAAATAATAAAAAAAAAAGATTTCAAGCATACTATGGTATTTTTTAATAATGTGACCTTTTTTTCTGGATAATTTGCTAATACAATTGATAAGACTATCTCATTTTAGTTCTTTATATATTTTCCAGATGACTTTATAAAAAAATGATTAAATTAATGATTCATAGTAATTACATTAAAATTAAAAATCCAAAATATACTTTCATAATTTCAAAGATACTGTTGTTTCTTATGACACTTGCCGGGAACAAACTAGCTAAGGTAGTCCTCAATTTAAGCCTAATCAGAGTCTCGTGTTTTGTAGTAGCGCCCACTATGGCCACGACAGCGACTTTTGCTACTCACACATCAAATTTTTTTACACGTCCCTTTTTTATGGAAAGGCATATTCACACACTTTATAGATAGAATATAGAAGAACAACCATGGCGAAACCGATATTCAAACCCGGAACGCCTAAATCACGGGGAAAACGAGCTTTTCCATATGCCAGAACGCCGGCTGGGAAATGTCTAACATTGTTTGTTAACTGATGATTTTTATGTACAATAAGAATGATTGTTTAAAACGTATTGCATCTACAGATAATATCATTGAAAATTCCCACTAAACATTAGAAATTAAAGATTGTAATTACATAAAACTCCAACCATTTACTCAAACTTTCCCATTTTTGTATGGTAATTTAATTCTAATATTCGTCCAAAACTGCATTGCCCTGATGAAAGATGGGATGTCTAAAGACGACTAAGACTATGTAAGACGACCACTTATGAGAAAATTAATCCCCATTTTAAACGAAATGATTTATAAGTTAAAAAAAGATTAAAATGAAATCTTCTATGCATATTTCAATATATCATGTAAGAACATCATTTCTTGAAAGGCCAAGCACCACGTGCTCGTGCAAGTTAAATTATAATTTTACCCATTTTAATTGTTTCATTGAATTAGTAACTTGAGTATTGCAAGCGATCCCAAAAGCTTTGTCTCGCATTTATTATTTAAAAAAATATCCCATTTCCTATTTATTTCATTTCATACTATCCCGTGCTCAAAATTATATATTTCTAGGTTTTATTTGCTGTCTTTATTAACTCATTTTCTTAACCAAAGCTTTTCTAAATGGGATGGCATCACTTCATTAAAAGTTGACTTTTTGAGAGGCCCGTGCAGATAATAGATTTTTTTCACCTACGGATTTTTGTGATACCACAAAACTCATTCACAAAACAACACTATGTTCTGAAACGATAATAACAAGTTTATATTAAGAAGTGTAGAGTAAGAAGTGAATATTAAGAAGTTTCTTTTTCTTAGAATTACGAAGCTTTAATTCTATTTTATGAAAATGATTTAACCAGCATACTAAATGCAAAATTTAGCAATATTTGAAAAATTATGCGAGGAACAGAATATGCAATATCATTTAGCAAGATAAAAAGCAGACGCTATTTATAAAGTTAAATATAAATCAACTGAAATTAAAAAATAATAATTTCTAACAATTCCTTTAAATAAACCATTTAAATTTTGACTAGATATTCAAGACAACTGGATTAAAATGTCATTAAGTAATTTGCTATTAGCATTTTAAACGTTAATTTAATAACAAAAAAATAGTTATTTTATGAGATTTGAATGTTTGAATGTTTAAAGATATTTTTTTCTTTTTAGAAGATAGAACGTGAATTTTCAGGTACAAATATAATATTGTGTTTATAGCAATTTATTTAAATCTATACTGGATGTGTCAAAAAAAACCAACGGCAAAGTTATCACATCATAGAATATAAGTTATTTAATTTCTTACGATTTTTTTCACTTCATTTTGTCTACAACTTCAGCATATTCTATAATGTAACCTTTAGTTTATGTGTTGGTTTTTGGCATTTTTACTATGTCAAGTAAAAGATGTACTAATTTAAAGTTGGGGGGGGACGAACATTATAAATTCGTTCGTTAGCTTATTGTGCCTTGAAAAACAGCGTCTGATGCAATCTTTTATTTCAAAGAGCTTGGAAATTATGATTAGTCATAATTTCCAAGCGAGCTAAAACGTGTAATAAACTCTCTCATTAGCTGTAAATTTATAAAAAAGTGAGTTCGATGAAATTCGAGTATTCCCATGAGATCAATTGGCAATAATGGTACCCATCACTGCAACGAATGGTAAAAATAGAGCTTGGACAACAGCCTTTTAAGGTGCAAAATGCTCAACTTCTTGCTGAAGAAAACAAACTCTAGCGGTTTCAAACATGTTTAAAACTTTTGAAACGGGTTTCAAGTTATCGTTGCGAGAGATTCCTTTTAACTAATGAGAAGTTTTTAACGTTCAAAAGTTCATAATTCTTAGAAGAATAGGATATAGACTGTAGATTTTCCGATCACTTTAGCATGAGCTGAAAATCGCAAGTCGAAAGCCAGTCATAGTATGGGATGGAATTTGCGCAAGTAGTAAAACATTTCTGGTTTTTGTGAAGGGATGGGGGGGGGGTAAACAAAAGTAATGGAATAAGCAATAGTAATGCATAAAATTTTGTAAGAAAATTAATAAATTGAAAGTAAATAAAAAATAAATGTATGAAATAGAATACAAAATAAAAATTAAATATAAACTCAATAATAATTCAAATTAGCTTATGGAAACTAAGAAATGTTATTCAGTTATATATATGCTAAATCTCTTAAAAGTAGAAATTTTCATACAGACTCTTTCTCTGAGTTGTATCAATGAATATCATTAATTTGTATTTATCTGTCTAAAATCCACACAATAAGTATCGTACATCAAAATAAGTAATAAAAATAAATACCAAAAATCTCCAATTAAAAAATTGAGATCATAGTTAAGAAATTCTTTCTTTCATTTTGTAAAAAAGATTACTATTTGATTTTTTAATGAAAAATTCTTATATTGTAACGCCTTAGTTATCATTTACTATTACAATAGAATATTTAATAATAAATATATATTTTTACAAAATAATAAAACATAAACATACGGATATGCAATAATTTGTCAATAATCCTTTTGTTATGCAATTATCTTATTTTCCCTACTTGTTAAAGATACAAAAGGTCCGTTTACTTTAAACAGAATTTACTTTCCTTTCATTGTTGCATTTTCAATACTAAAAAGATTCTCCTTCCAATAAAGAAGAAGAAGATAATAAATAAGAAGTTGCAACTCTGATCTGCTGGCCAGTAAAAAAAGGAGCTGGTCTTGCGTGCAATGGCGGGAGTGAGAATGTATTATGGAGATTCAACCGGCATGCTCACGTTATTTGCTCATTTAGTGCCAGAGTTGCAAGCTTGCGAATTTTAATGCAACCGAATTGAAATATGTGACTGCTCTCTGAGGATCTCGGAAGTGTGTTGCTTCGTTACATGTTCGTTACACTGTCGTTACATGTTCGTTACACTGTCATGAATCTTTCACGTTTTATGCAAAG
>JAOUZG010004540.1:879250-892973 GCA_026289955.1 Argiope argentata | reverse complement strand
TATATAAGCAAACATTTGTAGAGAGAATAAACATTTAAAAATAATGTAATTTTAATAAATGAGAAATAATAAATTAGTAAAAATAATAATTAGTGTTCATTATTTTATATTATTTATAATGTGCCGAATTAATGTATCTTTAACTGGCATGGATTTTTTTAAATAAAAAATATTATTTATAATGGAATTTTGTTATTTTAATTTTTTTTTATAAAAGTGCTAATTTATATAAATTATTCTGACAATTTATATTATTTTTAGTTCAAATACAATTATCTAGCATTTTAGAAGAATTTCAAAAAATCAATAACTCATAAAGTTTTGAGGATTAAAATGTACTGCTCGCTCAAAGAGGCCAGAATTAAATCAGGTAATTTTTGTCCAGGTATTATAATTTTTCAGGAACATAGCTTATCATCTCAACCGTCAGATGGCTCTGTAATCGTTACACAAAATCATCTTCAATTTAGAACCGCAGCTCTGGAGCAAAAACTAAACCCTTTCTCGATACATACCTGTATTTCTGTGTTTCTATCTGTACCACATGGCGAGTAAAGACGAGTTTACTCTCGACCAATTATAAGACGGCAAGTATTAGAAGTATGCTTAGAAAGGGATTGATTTACTTTTGCCATAATTTCAAACGATAGATTCAGATATTCCATGCTTGACTATAAATTGCCGTTTGGTGTCTGATTATTTCTTTTTCACTGCATATTGTGTTAAAATGATGGATATTTGCACAAGGAAACAGGGTAAAATTTAGATATATCAACGTACCTCAATTTTAAAAAAAACTATAGTAAAGAAATACCAATTAAAATGAAAAAAGAGCACTATATCGTATCAGAAAGAGCAAAAAATGTCGGAAATAATCTGATATCAACAATTTTCCAGCAAAAAAGAAAAAGAAAAAAAAAACACCAGCAAAATTCTACAAACGCATGCGCAGTGCAAAAAATACAGTGCTTCTGCAAGTAACTGTCCCGAAAGGAGTTATAAGAACTTATCCCCAAAGGATAATTACTTACCACTGTACTGTCCAAAAGGACAATTAATTGCAATCGACCGAACAGAATTTTTTAGTCTTTCTACGCATGCGCCGCCTACTTGCCCTCTTATAACTGATCGAGTGTAATCCCAGCACAAAACTGTGCATAATTAGAGTTGTAAATACCTTTATGAAAATTAATTAAAGTGAAAGTAACAACTTCGTTAATTAATTGATCCCTATATGAGTTTACACATAATTATAGCAAAATTTAATCTAATCTAATTTTATATGTTTACCTTTATGTAATTCAAACGCATTTAAAACTCTTTTAATGTACTCTCAATTAATTTAAAATATCATTTTTTCTCGTTTTACTTTGAAACAATATTTAACATTACATTAGACTGTTTTCTAGAGACTAGAGATTTCCTTTTGTTTACACCAGACATCTTTTTATGAGAATTTTAATCAATTTTTTACAATAAATCAGTAAAAAATGAGTAATTTTAGACATAAGATGCCTATCCAAAGTGTTAAAACATCCCTTGACTAGATTATCTATTCTATGAAATACTTCTGAGTTATCTATTTATAATTTCGAATAGAGCTTCCTTTGGAAAGATAATTCACTTTTACTTCGTTTTCAATGAATAATTCCCTTTTTGTCTATAAATAATTCACTTTTTTTGTCTTTCTTAGTTTTCTGAAATATGGACGTAAAATGGCACAAGGAATATTGATTATGTTTTTTTTAGAAATATAAGATTAATTAATTAATATGACATTAATAATTTAATTAGATTAATATTAACTAATAATTGTAATAATAATAGTAATAAAATCAATCGAAATTAGTAGTTAAAGATAAGCACAATTAAATAAGGTAAAGTACCAAATTGAATAACTACACGACACTTGAATCTATTTGACTATAATAATTGTTATCGCGATATCATCTTGAAAAAAAATTCTTAAGAATAATTAACTAGATGTTTAATTATTTTGATAACAAGTGCGTGAGAGAAATTTACTCCTTATTTTCTGGTTTGATTCAAATTTTCTGTTTTTACCAAAAGATTCATTTTGTTAATCATTAAGAGACAAGAGATAAAAATAATATAGATAAGTTACACAAAATACTAATTATTAATGCATAAAAATATTAAAACAAGATACTCACAAATTTTTAGCCATAAAAAGAATACATTCTTATTTTTTCTGCTTTTCATAACTTCAGTATTATTCCAATAGAAGTATTATCTCCTCTATTTAAATCTACCTAAAGATTTCACGTGTAATAAAAAGTTTTATTAGGAGTAAATGTGTAGTTATCGGGTGCACAGTAATTTTCTTTTCGATTAATAATAATGAAACCTGTAAATAAGAAAAGTTACCACTTTTCAGGCATTTATTTTTTCCTTTTCTGTTTCTAATTTTTTTTCTAACAGTAAATTCTCATATCATATAATAGTAAACTCCGATTTTGCTTCCGGAATAAAATAATGTAAGTTATCATACATTTTGATAACATTAATTTTAACCACTTTAAGAATATTATCATGTCGCAGTTTTAATCAAAAACTGTGCCTTTGAAAGAAATTGAATAAAATTTAAATGTGAATGTAGAAAAATCATGATGCTATTGTTTTTTTCTGATTTTGTTTTCTCATCTCTACACATATTATTAGTTAAATTGTACTGTTTATTCATATGCATGAAAATACAGTACACATAAAATAAGCAATTTTATGTTTGAAATTGAGGATTATCGCTTAAAAAAATCAATAATTGTAAATCATGTAATATTTTTACACTATAGGGCCTGTCCCAAAGATATGAATTTTATAAGTAAGATAATACTAATAATAACCCTAAGATATTTAGTTCACCGTAACGGAATTATCAAGGATACTGCTTTTTCAAAAAAAAAATATGTAATTATATATTTTTTAAAAATATATTAAATGAAAATAATGCAATATTTTACTTCACCCTCATTAGCAACTCTCAAGAATATAAATGTCAAAAGTTAAGGTTATAATAAATATTCAAGAAATACTATAATTCACCGTAACAGGATCATCTAAATAAACGTTTTGTCATGTTCTAGTGAAGAAAACTGAATAAGGGATTTGCATATCTTATTTCAACAAATAATAAAAAATTCCCAAGTTTTATATTACTTGTTTAATGGTTACTTGCTGTAACATGATCACGTGATATAATATTATTTTTCCATCTTGTCTTTTATTAATGGGATCCTAATCCAGGGAGAAAAACCGAATTACAAATTTGAAAAAAATAATCCATCCTTCAAAAAATAATTCAAATTTTTACAAAACTTATAAATAATATTTGCATAAGGGGCTACGTGCTATATTTAATCTATATTTTGACCCAATAGACAAGTATTTTGAAGTATTTTGGGTGAATGAAGGAAGAATGAAATTTTAAAATTACCGTAAAGTGGTGATGAAATCTTCTAATACGTGCTATATTTTATCTATATTGCTGAAAAGGATTTTGAAATATTTTGATGAATGGGGGAAGTATGAACTTTAAGAATTAATAGAAACTTTTGATGATACATTCTTATAAATAGACATGCTATCTAATAATACGATTTGAATTAAGAAATATCTAGAATGCAGTTCAAACTCAACATTATTACATATCGATGTGAAAAATGATATTTATAACATTAATTGGAGGATAATTCATTGAAATTTCAATAGATTTAACTTATAAATATTTACAAGGCATAAATTCGATTTGCTTCAACACCCATTCAGAATGCTGTGTGCCCTTTGGCATCAACATGAAATATGATTTATAAGTGATTGAATTGAGTAAATTCTAGAGCTTAGGAAACATTCCGAGTGAATATTGATGCGGAATGATGACCCATAATACCTAACATTGATCATAGGGATATCGTATTCACATGAATAGAGCTTATTCAGAGAAGCATGCATTTGCATTGGAGCTCTCAGTTCTTGCCATAACTTATTCATTATCAATTGCGTATGCAAAGTTTGTTTTGAATAGAAACTTTAAGTTGTTTGTATTTTTGTTTTTCATCAATATTAGTTTGGATATTTTTTGTATAAATAAACAAGGTAGAATCATTTAAGCATTGACAAATAAGCTTAATAATGTGTTAACATATATTTGCTTTGTGGTTGAGTGAATTAGAATTATATATAAAACTAAAAAAAACAATGTTATTTTAATAAAACCTAATTGGTTAAAAATCATTTTTTAAATTTATTATTGTTTTTTGATGAGCCACACAGAAGATATTCTTCTATTCATAAACCAAAGCTTTATTTTTAAAAATCATCAAAAAACAGTTATGAGTATAATCTTATATTTTCTTACATCTCTTATTTTGAAGTGGCTGAGAAATTTAAATCGATATGAGTGAAATCTATTAATTAAATAATTACATCACGTTCAATTTATAATATGATTATTTTCTTTAAATAACAAAGTTAGGGCTTGAATCTATTAGAGGTAAACTCTTAAATACGACGATGCAAGGATTAAAATTTGTTATCCAAAGTACTCCAAAAGTCTCCTAATTGCCCTGCACTTATTATCATAATCCATATTGTATTACATTGATAAAGATAGATATAACGCTAATTTCCCTTCAGTTAAATAAGCATGATAGACTTCTTTGACGATTGACGTTATGAGGAAAATCTTATTTTACTTTAAACTTGGAACTATCATTTGTGTAATTTTTACACACACACACACATGAAAATTGGGATTCTTTAGCATATATAGGATACATTAAAAAATATTGATTCAGCAAAAACTGTCGTTATATGTCAAATGAAATCCATACATCCTTATTTAAATTTTACTTGTAGATTTAATTTCAGTTTTTGAATATCAGATGTTGTTTTTATAATATATAAGAGCAATATTTGAATAGTATGTGAATCAATATTTAATTAAGGGATTTGAATTAATGTTGAACAGTATTTGAATTAATGTTTTGTTACTTATTCATTTCCTGACTTTATCAAAAATTACAATTATCTTTAGGTGCGATAAATCATTTTGAAAAATATATAATAGTTTCTTAGATATCACCGAAAGTTTATGACTCATTAAATAATGGAAGTGACATTTTTTTAAACAGTACGGTTCTCAATATTATCATAGAATTCCATGAAATTTCATTGAGATGTTAATTTTATGACAATAAATAAATTTAACAAAAAAAACTATATTCATAAGGACAAAATTTACGATTGTGTATTAATATTTTAATTAACTTCTATCTTAAAATTGTTTAATTAAAGATTTCAATTAACTATATTAATTAATTTATATCGCTAATTTTTTTCCTAAAGGATATAAATTAAATTAGGTTATTTAAATCATTTAATCAGCTGAATACCTAGCTATTTGATTCCTTTCCATCAACTCCAAATGTTTGAACATGCGATAATTAATAGTGAAATATTGAAGTGTTGCTTTTTTTGTTGTCGGCTGTACCTATTACACTTCCTTTTTGTTTTTAGGAAACACATATACAATTATAATTGCACTTATAAAAGATAAAACCTAATAACATTGAAAGAATCATGAAAATCTACAAATTATTAATAATAAAAGCTAATTTACATTTTCTTTCTTAATTTATAGTCAGAATATTGAAAATGTTTCATTTTATACACTTTATTAAATAAAGATATATCAAAAGCTTTTTAAGAAGGATGCTTATGATATACATAGAGATATTTTCACGTTTTACTCAGAAATATTTATTATATCTGAAAAAAAAATGCAAAATCATTATATTCATTTTCTTTTCAGAACTTTCTAAATCCTGTTATACAACTTGTCTCAGCAAATTTTTGGTCTCTGAAAATTCTTTATTGAATCACACACTTCCTTGAATATAGAAGCGAAAACCCTTTCATCTTTTTCCTGTTTTATCCTGTGATGTTTCCGCTTTCCATAATAAATTTTATCCATTCGCATTTTTACTTTCTAAGTGAAACTATAATTCCCTGGTCTAACACAATGGAGTTCGTTAACGATCAAAATTCGTTTCTGTGTAGATAAATTCTTCGGCATATTCAGCATGGGAAGATGTTTAACTTTTCAGGTAAAGTTTCATCTTTTGAATTCTTGACTAGACTTGTGTAGGGAAAGATTTTGAAATGATGCAGGGACAAATACTTGAAAACTAACGAATAACATTAAACTTTATGAATAAAGTTATCTGAAGCGTGTGGAGAATTTTGGATCCGAGTCCTTGTCAGCAGACAACTCAGGACAAAATGCGAAAATACATTTATAAGGAGTTATATATATAGAAAATTTTGCTAAAAAGAAAAAATCAGACAGTTTTGTCATTCAAGTTTACATTTATCGGCTGTATATAGATGATGAACGTGTATACTGTTTCTGTTAAGACAGAAATAAAAAAAGCTATCCATAAATCTGATATACTGGAAAAATGAATTCTATTATTTTCTCTTTTTTTTTTTTTTTTTTTTTGCATTTTTGAATAATGATGTAACGTGGTTTGAAATTATATCATTTCATGCATAACGTTGGTGACTGAGTTTCAGTCTGAAAATATTATTAAATCTAGATATTATTTTTATTCAAAACGAAACCGTGAATAAATAATAATTCTTTATATTTAGTTTGAAAAATATTAAATTCATAAGTACTAGCGAAACTCTAATGGTTAAAAAATGGTAAAGCGAGAATTAGATGATCTTATAAAAAAAACTTCAGATTCTAAACAAATGATAAGGCTCCAAAAATGTTTATGTTTCTTTGTAATACATTCATAAAACAAAGAAAGAGTTCTTAGTTTGGCTTCAAAGACTATTAAAAATTATCTATAAAATATATTGTATTAAATTCGGCTTAAGTTGAATAAATTAACCATAAACCTTTTTTTAAAAACTATGTTCAAGATAATTAATATTTAATAAGGGATATTAATATTTTTTTTTCAAAAAATGTGTCTACATTTTTTAATATTCTTTAAAGACCACTCATTTTTCGCAAAAATACGGAAAGCTATTTTATCACTCTTTTATGAAAAAATATTTAAAAATTATAAAATGATAACAAGCATTAAAATATCTTATGAATATAAAGTATGTTAGATAAACATTTAATATTTTTTTAATTAACTGATAACATTCTAAAGCAAAGTAAATGAAGCTAAAAAGTAAACTTTAGAATTTTTCTTTTCTAAAACTAAGCCCTCAAATGTCATATATGGAAAGAAGAGAAAAGTTTCTTCATTACAGATTACTTAAATAAAACATTCAAATTTATTGAATTTTGATTTTTGTGCTCAAAAATCCTAAAATCCAGGGTGCATGACATCTAAAGAAATATATGAAAATAGCGAATGCATTCTATCACTCTCTTGGCTACGAGGAAAATCCTGTTGATGACCTGCTATGAAATTAAATGTTTAATTCATGATTTTTAAAAATATTTCTTAAATGGCATTAAAAATTAAAAATAACCTTATTCCTCAATTATAATGGTATATTAAAATTGTAAATTTAAATATCATTTAAAAAAATTAATTTCATAACAGAAGTTCATGACATAATTTATCAAAACTTGCAAAAACTAATGACAGCGTCAGGCTTTTGATAAGATAATTATATAAATATATTATTATACTTATATCAGCACTGTATCTGATGCTCATTTATAAATGTCATAATTAAAGTATTGTACAATTTAACGTTACTGCGAAATTTAAGCACACTCAAAATATTTGTAAAGATGCTTCACATTTCTCAAATAAAAATTGCACAAAAATAAATAATTATATAGGTATGTATGTTATGTACATCATATCCTAAATTTATACAGAAATGTGTGGTAAAGAGTTATATGTACGTATTAAAACCCTTTTAAGAAATTAGATTTTGATAAAAGAAAAATAACTAAATTATAAAAAAAAATCAATTAAATATATTGATGTCTCAAAGATTGTTCAATATTAAGTGCTTTAAAATTTATACTACTAACAACTAAAGTCTTTCTTGATTTCCTTTTTAATTCTTTTTAAAATATCTAAGCATTTGAAATTTTTATTGATAAATAATTTTTGCTTGTATTTCTGGATTTTATTGTTTAATTATCGTAATATCAAAGTTCTGGATGGTTTTTTAATTATTACAGATTTATTTATATTAAAAAAGATAAAATGCTGATTTCAATCTCATATGAGTTGATGTTGAATAATGATGCTGTTATCATAAAACTTCATTGCACTGACACTGAGAGAAGCTATTTTTAGTTAAAATATTTCACATAAAATTTCTGAATGACATTTTGTCATTGATAGTGAGTTTGTATTGACATTTAAATATTTTTTTGAATGCTTTGGTCTCAAACTTTAAATAGATCATGTTTAATTTGTTTAAATATATTCAAATGCTTCACTAATTTTTTCCACTGCTAAGTTAGTTACTTTTAGAGTGAGACGTTTGATTATGTTTGAACTGCCTAAATACTTCGGTGACTATGGAAAAACCTTTAAAACCGTAGGAGTGCTTATAATTACCTAGAAATAAAAGCAAACCATTTTAAATCGCTAAAGTGAGTAGATTAAAAAATGAAAACACAAAGAAAAAAATTAGGAAATATTTATGGAAATGGTACTGATAAATAGGCGTATAATTTATATAAATTTCCATCTGCTTCTGTATATAATATGCATTGAAATGTATAATAAAACTTCTCTGCATTCATTCTCCAATATCAAGGAAAATCAATTAATATTCCATAACCTGTTCATTTTATTTTAAAATTACTCCTACTTCCTACATTAGAAGCACAGACTTATACTTGCTAGAAAAATGTTTACACTTTTTTAGTAAAATAGTCGTAATTTAATATTTGAAACTTTTTTCTAGTTAAATCTTTTGAAGTGAACTATTTGAATTTCTACTTAAAATTAAGACGGATATGAAAACCGCAGGATAGCCTTTCGCCTTTTCTTTAAATCTATTTATGTATTCTATTATCTTGGAGCCGGAAATTAGTTTATCTCGGAGAAGGCAATGGGATCCCATTTGCCGAAGACGAGTAAATATGAATATATTCGGTCATATTCCGGAAAAATTCGGTGAAAGAATTCAATTTCAGTCTCTGTCAGAAATTTCTGGATATACGATTATCTTTTAATGCTTTTGAGTATGAATGAATTATAGAAATTCATTATTAATTCCTTTTACAATAGTTTATTAAAATAGTTTTTCATATTCAATTGAGTATTTTGTATAATAATTTATATTATAAAATAGATATCTGAATTTTTTTTGTTATGCTTTCTTATGAATGAAGCATAACAAAAAAAATTCAAAAAATTCAAAAATTAATTAAATGAGTAAAATTGTTAGAAGAATTTGAAACTAAAAAAGAAAGCATTCCATTCATGTGAATATGAAGTTCTAAACCCCTGATTTCTTCAATTAACTCTTGAAAACCCTTTTCTCAATCCATGCACAGGGATTGTTCAAGGCATTTGACTAAAAACTGCTACCTTTATTATTTTAAGATATGTATAGTAAAGGATTGGATTTTTTTGATTTTTTTGAATTAGATTTTTTAAAATTGGATTTGGATTGGGTTTTTTTCATTGGATTTATGATTTAGATTGGATTGAATTTTTTCATTGGATTTTGGATTTTTCATTGGAGTTTTATAAAACAAATATTTTATTTTATGTAGACAAGTTTATAAAACAGAATTGAAGATTAAATTACATATATTAAAATTGCAGGTTAAATTAGTTATCATAAAATTAAAACGTCCTAATTCTTAGCATATATCTAAATCGCTTTATTTCTCGAAAAGCTAAATATTTTTAAAGAAAATTAATTCGTTAACCAATAGCATTTTATCATGTTACCATTTGTCTTTAATTCATACTTTGCATTCATAATTATCTAAAATATTTTTTGGGAATTATTGTTAAAGCTATTAATGGAATTTTAATATATGCTCATTTTAAATTGTTGCCAAATTCTTTCTGTAAAAAAATGATGCGCTTTATTTAATTCGCTTCTTTAAAATGAAAGTGTGATTTTGCTACTATAATTCAAAACTGTTATTTTTAAATAGGCATTTTCGTCTACAAACTAAAAGGAATGCTAATTATTTTTCTTCTTTTGAGCATTATTTTATTTTTAGTAGTATCTTTACAAAACTACTGAGTCTAATTTGTGAATCACTGAGCGATATAAAGCGAGTGTTTCCTTCTCTATTATTTTTTTATCATTAAGAATCAAACATATAAAAATTTAATTTAGCTTCGATACATATGAAAAATGAAAAAAATATATATATTATTAACCAATTTTGTAACAAATCTGTTAAATTGGCATAAGAAATTAGAATGAAAAAAAAGTTTTACATAAAATATTTTATGAAAATTAAACGAAGAATACATTTAATTGTGTAGTAAATAAAAAGAAACAGTGGATATAAATTAGCTATTTTGTTGAACACATTAAAGGAAACAAACATAAATCTACTTGCAAAATATGTAACAAAAACAGAAATGGCTCTCATATTCAACTAAATATCTAAATTGTAATCAATAATTCTGAAAAAAATATAACATAAAAAATTATGTAAAAGTATAGAAATAAATATATAAATCTATAAAATAAATATATAAATCTAAATAAAAAACTGAAACAGTCAAAAATGATGTCCGACACATTTTTCACGAAGCACCAAAAATTATTGCATATTTCTTATAATATCAAATTTTAAAAAAGGGTATTACAAAACGCCAGTTAGATATATATGAACAAATATTTAAACAGGAATTTACGTTAATATTTTCAATAATGTTCCATTGTTTTATTTACCGTTACTTACTCGCTCTATTTTTTAAAAATATATACTATAGGTATATATTTTTAAAATTATAATAATCAATAAAAGTAAAAAGTTATTAATACCGATTACACTTACGATCATCATCAACTGATAATTATTACGAAAACACCACACAAGGTATTGATTTAATATTTGTTTTCAAATTCATACATTACATTATTGTATAAATATTCTATAAGTTTATTACTCCATAACAGCTTTTCGAACTTAATAATGGGGGCAAAAATATTTATTTCACATTATCTATTCATTTTTATTCCTTTAACATTTAAAAGCTTTTAAAAATTGCTATTGACATAAAAACTTTCATTGTTTTTCCTTTCAAACCGTAATTGCAACTTCTATTTATTATAATTTAATTTTTTTTAAAAAAAATATATTTTATATAATATTAAAAGTAATAAAATCATATTAATTAAAAGTGAAAAAATATTAGTACCAATAATGCCTACGATCATCGTCAACTGGTTATTATTGAAAGAACACATTAAAATATATTGAAGTTTTTTAGAAGTTTTCACTGTTCACATATAATTTACAATTTCAAGTTTCAAACAATTGACAGAATTAAAATATAATAAATAAAAAATAGACATTAGTATTTGTATAGTGTTTGTTTTGACATCTTGGTGATTATATGATTATAATTGCATCTATTTTTTTATTTCATATTTGACTCAAATCTATTGCATTTTTAATTTAATGTATTTCATTTCAACGAGTACAGTACAAATCCTTTTTAAATTTTATTGAGTGTTTTAACGATTTCTTCATTTATTTATGAGTTCTTTGTTAAAAGGAATATTTGAAACTTTTGAAAGCAAAAAAAAATGCATTATTTAATAAATAGGAATTTTATTCACTCTTTTTTTCGGTTTTTTTGAGGATCCTTATTTTCTTCATATTTACTCTTCAATTCATTGATAGAAGTACGGCACACTTAGCCATTGGTTATAATTTTAGAAATTTCGAGAGGTATGAAAAAAAATCAATGTCAGTCGATGAACTTTAAGTGTGTAACTGCTCATGAATCAAAAGAATAAGTAAATAGCATGCACGTTTTATTAAGAGTTTTATTTCTTTTTTTTCTTTTTATGCATGAAATATACTATATATATTTTGTTTATGATAATATTTCTGATTAAATAAAGCTCTTTTGGAGTTCTATTTAATTATAATTGCAAAAATATATGTAGAAAGAAATAAGAAAAATCTATCCTTATCATAAGATATTTATAACTTCATATTATACAAATTCAAAAATATGTTGCTCCACACCTAAAGCAATACGAATAGTATAACAGCACATCATTAACCACATCTGCTCCACATCATTACTACATATACACCACATCATTATCACATTTACACCACATCATTACCACATCAACACCACATCATTACCATATCTACTTCACATCATTATCTGAAGGCTACGCGAAATAGTTGAATTTGGAAACTTCAGAACTTCATATAATAAAGCATATATGTTATTAAGTAATAATACATATCATTTTACATAATTTTAATTCTTTTTTCTTTCTTTGATTAATAATGTTATTTAAGTTTACCCTGATAAAGTTTAATAACTTGTAATTCAAAACCATTTGAATCATGGAATTGAAGCATTTCTTTTCGAAAAATGCAATGGTTTTTTCCCTTTAATCCTCAATTCGTTTCCTTACCAAAATTTTGGAAAAAGAATATGTATGTGTTTATATTTTCAAATAATAAGCCATTGCTAAAAATATATTCCAAAATCCTTGCTTTTTTAATTTTTTCATCAAAGGTTTTCTATGGATGTGTAAATTGCTTTTTTTATTATATCATTGGTTAAAATCGAATAATTTAAATGCTTGCCTCATTCTAACATTTTATAGTTTAGTGATTTAATACATTAAAGCATTTGTAAAAATTAAAATATGAAGTTTATGTTACACAGAATCACCCAATTATGCTCATTGATTCAATTCTTGTCCATGTTTTTTGAGTAAAAATACTTTCTGAATGTTTTTTTGACGCGATGAGACATTAGAGGTTACATACATTGCATAATTGCATTTAGTTATTAACCTTGAGAATTCCCAAATATGATATTACAACTATATGACAGTCCATAAATATGTTGTTCTGAAACGATATATGTATTCTTCTACAACAGAAAGAGTAAAGGAAAATAACCGTTCCCTTCCAATAAAGCTGTCATTGATAATCAGAGAAGCGTTCTCTTTTTTGCACTTAGACCACGTGATAAGGAAATGAAGCTGAACAGGCTAAAAGAGCTGACACACTTATGGATCAGAACGTTCATTAATCACTTTTCCATTTTGTCACACTCTTCACGCTACAATTGCTTCCCATTATGTTTTTTTTATATATACATATATAACCTTTAGGCTATGAATTCGTTTCTTAGAAAAATGGTTCCAAATTCAGAACCGAATAAAGTTGGAACTTATCCTTTTTATTAAATTCTAGCTTGAATGATAAAGAAACTTGTTTTTACCGAAAAATAGTTTAGAAATTCTTGACGACGAATTGTTATTAAGTCCTTATCAATATATTCTATTAGATTAAAGTAGCGTAAAGAATATGTAGTAAAGAAGTGGAGCTAAGAAATATTTCTTAAAAATAATAATTATACTCAATGAATAATTTTACTTTTGAAGTGAATATTTTACCAAAATATAATTGACAGTTATCACATTAAACTAATTTGATTCTTTCAATTAAACGAACCAAATAGTAATCTTGAATAGTTTTTTTTAATTTGTTAATATCCTTTTGATTCTATTTACTCTA
>JAOUZG010004540.1:835039-873802 GCA_026289955.1 Argiope argentata | reverse complement strand
TATATATATATATATATATATATATATATATATATATAATATAGGAGTTTATTCTATTTTAATTTATTTAAAAATTACTTTAAGTGCTTGTGACAAAAATATATTCTATTATTAAATGTAAACTCAATTAAATCGTTCGTATTGTTTCTGCTAATATTTTATCCTGTCTTTTTTTTTATTTTCATTGTACTTTTCAAGAAGTACAAGACTGTATTACCATGTTGAGTAGATTTCAATATAAGACAAAATTAAAATATAATTTTTAATACTTTGTTGCTCTTAAAATTAAGGTTTAGGTTCAGAAGGATACAATATTGAAAAAGCTTCACAATGTGTCCAATGCTTCAATTTTTCTGTCATCTAATTGAATGCATAAAGATGTAGACCAAAAATCAATTAATACAAAGCAAGCAGAACAAACTTGTCTAAGGTGGAATTACATCTATCAATATGTGTAATGCAAAAAAATTGTGTTGGGAAAATAATTAAAATTTTCAACTGCCATCAATAACTGAAATAACTAGTCACTAATGGTAGTTAGTATTATAGCTTGGTGTACATAATCGCATTAAATTTAAAACTTATGTTTAAATATATTATACGTGAATATTTATACAAAAAAATGAAAATAAAAAAAAATAGATTAAAAAAAATGTATATTATGTAAGAAAAACTTTTGTCTATTATGTTCTTTTTTAAGTTTTTTTTAGACTGTGTAGAATAACTATAATAGATAAAAAATAAAGCAATACATTAGTTTACTGTACATAACCCCATTAAATTTAAAACCCATGTTTAAATATATCATACGTGGTTATTTATACACAAAAACAAAAAGCAAAAAAATAGATTAACAAAAAATTGCTTATTATATAAGACAATTTTCTGTCTATTATGATCTTTTTGAAGTTTTTTAGACTTTAGTAAATTAAAAAAGGCAGAGGATTACAATGTGACAAAAAACTATTTTCCAATGCACTATTGAAAAAAATGTTACCTTTCTATCGTGTCGGAATCTTATTTCCCGAAATATTTATCCCTGTTTTTCTTTGCTAGCCTTTAGTGCTGATAAGAATAACTATAATAAATCCAGAATAAGCCTGTAATATTAACTATACAGTGTATAATACTAGAATTTTACTCTTATTTATTGATAGAACGGTGCTCTTTTATTTATGGCTAGAATAAATTAGATTTATTGAGATGAGTTAATCCTACTTTTATTATTTATGCCAAAGGACTATCAACACACACACACCAGTACAGAGCCAACTCTCTACTTTCTGCTCTTTAGTTGAAGTTCATAAATTTTGGAGTAGGAATTAATTAGTTTGCCTTTTACACTCAAACTTCACTAAGTTTTGTCGGTATACTGAAAATTAATTATGAATATATCCTGTTAGATACTTCTATAATTCATTAAGGCAAAAATATATCTTGAGGGATGTGGGTTCCACAAGTGTTTCCAAGAAGTTTTGTAGCAATAAATTTAAAGTATAAACTCTTAAGTAAACAGTTTTGCAAAGTCTAAAGGAGACTAGGAGCGAGAGTTTTGAATACTAATTAATTGTGATGCAAATTTAATGTGATATAAATAAGCAATGAGACATTCTTAATATGTATTATAAATGAAAGAATAGTGTGTAGTTCCTATATCAGAGCATCAAATTATTCTTGAATAAATCATAAATAGTTTAGTATGTACAATATGTAATCAGAAAGGAATGTAATCATTGTTTAGGGAAAGGGGGTGAATAACAAATTAGAAATATTTTATATTTAAACTATTTTACTAAATCTACAAGTATAACTAATCATTGTGAAATCAAAATAATTGGGCTTTTTTATTTTAATGAATGAATAAGCTAAATTTTACACATGGGCAATATTTCCATTTTCTGAAACAAAAGAGCCTTTTAATGATCATTTTTCAAGTTTTTTTTAGCTCAACTAGTGGAAATATTGAATAATTGACTTGTATTATTTGTTGAAAGTTTCGTAATTTATCTTGCCAAAAAATTAAATGATTGATTACAAATACGAGTCTAACTTTTTTAATTGTCAGTTTTTTACAAAAATAATAATGCATGTAAGGAATAGAGAATGTTCGTTTGCATTATCGACAGAAAATAACGTAACACAAAATGCAATGAAATTTATTTCAAATTAATTCGAGCTAAAAAAATTATATTCATATCAAAAGTATTTTTGTCTTCATAAGTATTTCAACAATATCAATACACAAAATCTAAAAAAAAGCAGCAAAATAAATATTAAAATTTTTACAATGCAAATTTTCGTTCTTCTTTCATTAAGTGACGCGTGATTTGTTCGCAACTGAAGTTTGCTGGAATACAGATTATCTGTGATCTCTTAAACAATTAAGGATCATAAAATTGTTGCCATATCACTATTATTCATAAATAAGTGTGTAAATTAATACGTTTTCTTTCTTTCATTTCTCCCATTAGGAAAAAAAACTAATTCAAGATACGAGCATTATAGTTTCAACTTGATTTCAGTTAAAATTTCTTTAAAAGAATTTTTTCTCAATATAAGTTTAATTTTCGCACTCAATGTTTCTGAAGGCTGCTAAAACTAATGATCTAATTATCTAAAAAATTAAGAAAATTTATTAACATTATTTGGTAAACACTTATTTCGATACCTTGAAGACATGAATTTGGATATTTTACTGAATCTCTCATGCAATCTCTGGTACTTAGTTAATGGCGGATAATTAATACATAAGTAACCGAATATAAAATTTGTATTTTCAATTGCAATGGTTAATGTCTCAGCACTTAAAAGAAAATATCTCGGGGGTAATTTGAAATAAAATATTTAATTAAAATAGACAGCTTTACATCACAAATAAACAAAGACAAGCAATTAAACATTTACAGTTACAAATCATATTAATGGGAGAAGATAAATTTAGCTGTTGACTCGAGGAAAGTCCGACTCGCTCTGGGGGAAGTTCTCTTTTAAGCCACCAGGAGGCGGCAAGGCTGGGATATAGCAATCCCGCATTTACAGAATATATTATTCCACTGCACAATGCATTTTTTGAAATAGTTTGAAACTAAAATTTGGTATAGTTACACAATTGTAGTCACAAATTATAACATAACAAATTTCTTTCATTTTATGGTATTGCCTTTTTGAGTTTTACGTTCACATTATGCGAAAGTCGTGGTCAAACTATTTATAGATTTAGTGCCACTTTTGATAAATCTGGCAGACAGATGATGAACAATTTTAATAAATATGATTCAAAAGTTATAAATAGATACTTCAAATGTTAAATCTGTTTGTGAAATTTTATTTTCCTAACTCTTCCTATTTCTTTTGAAGTCTTGTTCAATTATGCACGGATAAATGTTCTGGTAAATTTCTTCTGAATGGATCTCGTTCAAAATTTGATAAGAAATTACACATATGGTATAAAGTTCATACATAAATTAGATATATTTAGCTCAAACATTTTTTACATGTGATCGTGTTCATCGGCAAATAAGGGTCTAAAAGTGTAGATTCGTCAAAATTTTGAGGTCGAAACTTTTTTAGAATTACATTACAATTTTTTTTGTTTATTTCTTGCATAAAAAGGTGAAATAATTCTGGTTATCTTATATAGTCGCATATCGAAAAAAGTATTCTAGGAATACCCAGCTCATGGAAAGGAAACCCAAAAGAATAAGAGAAAGAATGCATTACCGGAAGGAAAGGAGATACCGAAAATGATGAAAGGGAAAGTAACCCTTTGAGATTAATTATATGGCGCATCACTGGAATGGAAGTGGAAAATAGCCATTAAAGTGTTAGTGGAAGAAAAATGGAAAGTTCTAGAATATATTAGAGAAACGCCTAAAGGATTTTCCATTAGCGAAAAAGAGAAGCTTAGGTATTTTTTCTGCATTATGTTAAACTGAATGCAAATGAAAGCAGTGATTGTTACAAAGAGAAATGGAAAGTCGATGAAGTCTATTAAATTATTGGGTAGTGGAGTCAAAGATGATACATTAGAATTTCTTCAAAAAGTTATTTAGTGTTTATTCTACTCATTAAAATTTAATTATTTGCAATTATATTTTAATGTAAAATATTTGGTATATTTATCTTTAACTTATTTCTTTATAAGGAGAATATTTCTTTTGTTTTAACGATGTAAGAATGATAATAGTGAAAGTCTACTGCTAACAGAATAATCTTTTACTCTGTTAGCAATTAATTTAGTATAATTACTAAATTTTTATTGCGTATGAAATAAAAACAATTAAACTTAAAATTTATTAACCTAAATGTCGCAATTTTTTTATTGCTTTGCTTATGTTTGCCAATTTTAATGACATTATTATGTTCCTTAGATAATTTTTCAGCAAAAAAAATCTATGAATAAAGATATTTGATTGCGATTGCAGAATTTTTTTTTTTCAAATGATGCTTCTATTTTCATTTGTCATTTGTGTAAGAGCTTAATTAATCATACAGAAACATTTTATGATGTAATAATTTTCAAAAACTCGTAAACGGAATAGTATATATTTTGACATATATATTCATTGATATATATGCTTAAAATTGAAGCAAAAATATATGAAATAAATAAAATTTTTGCAATTGCAGTAAATTTAGTTAAGCACATAATTAATTTCTGAAAATAATTTTATCTATTCACAAAGATTAACTTTACAGTATTTCAGGGATCAACTTATATTTATGTTCATCCCTAGTCACTGTTATAAACTAAATGAAATTCTAATTTTTTTAACATTTAACATTTCTAATTAAAATATGAAACTTTTGGGGAAAAAAATCAAAACCCAAAACAATGTATTTAATTTTTTTCTTAATTTTTAATGAAACGTGAAATTGAATCTTCTTCAAAACTTCATAAATTAGTAGGCTTTTCTTTCCTTTGACTAATCGAAATTAATATTTTTAATGGTAATATTTTGAATTTTTTTCCCTTTACTTTAAACTACCATGTAGATGATGTCAGTATATAGAATATTTTTCCAGTTGCATTTGACTTAAAAATATTTATTACGCACAATTAATATAATTACTAATTATGAATTATATATTTTCCGAGCATTTATTGTAGGAAATTACAACATCAGCGTAAAATCAAGATTCATATTGAATCCAAATTATCTGAAATTGAAAGATTGCTGTAAAAAAATAAATATTAATTCACCTGAAAGTATTCCGAAACCGGCCTAGAATATGATAAAATAAATAAATAAAATAAAAGTTATTAGTTTTTAAATACTTTAAATAAGCATAATCACAAAATCTTCTTTTAGTAAAATTTTCAAATGTTAAGATTTATGAAAAAGCCTTTAATTTCTTATTTTAGAAGTAAAATATAAAAATAGTTTTGTGAAAAAAAAAGAACGGACGTTTGAATATTACCGAAATTGAAGTTTTGATCCAAACAAATATTTGATAGAAAATTACGCAATAGTTAATATGAAGGATTTCAGTTAATATGAAAGTTTATTTTTTTAAAGTTTAAATTAAAGAAAGTGCACACACTTTCTAAAATGTCCATACTAGATGCAAAATGAATGGCTAATTAATTTGTCTTAAACAATCATACCTTGACTACATTTTAAGCCAATTGAGCAGCTGAATATCAAAACAGAATCACGCTTTCATTTTTCATCCATCTAACCAATATTTTTAGTTTCAATATCACATATTTAATTTATTCTGTAAAAATTCTTTTTAGGTAAACTTTAATCTCGCACAAAAAGGAGAGCAGCCTAAGACTTTCAATATTTATTACAAAAAAAAATTAATTCATTAAAAGTTTATAAAATTTTCTTTTCTTATAAAAATGTAATATTTTTACTAATAGGAATCCATATCCATATTCATGTCATGTATCATAATCAAAAGCAAACATAAGAATAGCCACATACATATATTGAACATGACTTTCTCTTCTCAGGTTAACATTGCTAATTTCGCTTTTAAAATCAAAGATGAATCTGAAAAATCAAACCAATTCAGAAACCGAATATATATTAAATCACACATCTTATTAAATATTAACTTACTCTCTTTGGAAATGAGTAAAGCAGTTGAATTTTCTAACAAAAGTCTGACAAAGTAATTTGTTTAGATAATTCAAAAATTTTAATGTATTTTAAAGTCGGTATGCGTCAGCTTTCAAAGTGTATGCTAATTTTCTTTGAAGATGAATTTGGTGAGCATCATATTAATTATGAATCCTTAGAATGTAAATTTGAAAGCTGTTTCTATTGTTATAAAAATTCGGAAGCTTCCCTTCATAATTTATTTTAATTACTTTCAAAAACGTTTTTTTAAAATACTGGCCAATCGTAGCCAAAGTTAATAGACTATTTTAAACGTTCTTCAAAATACATTTTTCTCCACTAATTGTTTTCCTGTTCTCGAAGAATTTTAATCATTTACTTTCATTCCATTCTCTACTAATTTTACAAAAGTAGCAATAATCAAGAAAACGCTAATACATTTTAATTTCAAAAAAATGTTTTTAGATTGCTCGCCGTCTTTTAGCTGCAGAAACTAGTTAGCGATTAAGCATTTTGTAAAATTTTCCCTTCATTTCAAAATAATAACGTGGCTGTAGAAAACTGAACTCATTAACAAAAGTAATTGTCTGGGTTTTTCCTTACATTACTTTAAATGTTGATCAGCGAAATTTACTTTATGTAGAAAGGAAGAATGATGAGGATTGATAATTTGGATTGCTTTAATATTTTGCTTTTTTTTTGGAATTTTATAGAAATATGACCTCAATTGAGAAGCATTATTATTTAGGATATATATTTTTAGTTGTAGCTAATGAACAATACAATGATATAAACATTTATTGCAAATACTTATATTTTGGCAATGAAATTTGAGTGTTAAATGTGTTTAGGAATATAAGAAAAATGCACAAAAATCTTTCAAAAAAATCATTAATAAAATATTCAATATAATCAATCTTTTAAAGAAATAAAGGCGTTGTATTTCAGTCTTCTTGTAAATAAATTCATTAAAATGTGGCTAAATGCAGAGAATTAAACTAATATTTTTATTCATTTTTAGATACATCTAGTACAGAATGTAAAAGAACGATACCAGAATTCATTATTGAAACTGCTAAGCTCATATAAACATTTATTTAAATGAATTTTGAAAAAAAAACAGTTAATGTTTTTTTTAATTCATGTATTCTCTTTTAACAACGGAGTATTTCTGTGAGCAAAAGGTATTCGTCAATATTTATTTCTGAAAAATATTTCCTCCTGCTGCTATGCAGGTATACCACAAATTTTTCCATTTCAAAAAATAGATTGTTTTCTCACCCTTCAGGACCTTTTGAGATTTTTTTTATGCACCAGTGAAATCAATGAACCTTAAGTTTGTATTTATTGAAAAGAAGTTTCACTAAATAAATAAGAAAAAAAGTGAGGAAGTGCCATATTTGACTTATAAGGAACTTCAGGAACCATGTTTTTAATGTGTTTTGTTTTAAAATTGAAGCATAATAATAGCGCTAGATTAAACCATATTAATGAGGAGATAAGATGTGATCTATCTCACATTATTCAGATTACTTTCGACACATGAACTTGCCTGATTATGCCTCTAATTCTTAAATAATTATCTGCACCAGAGTTGATTGACTGGAATGTAGAGCTCTAACATGTAACAATAATGTGGAAAGTAATCTTTGCCATCAAGACAGTTACATGTACCAACTGTGCACAATGTGTCCTTTATATTCCACATAACTTCCACTATTAACAGAGTATTAATTTAAGTATGTAAGCATTGCGGTTTACTTTTTTTCTTGCAAGGAGCTTGAAACACCTAACACCTAACACATTTACACCTAAAAAAAGGTCAGACAAAGAGGATAATTACACACTATTTAATCACTATCAAAGGGTTCAATTATATATTTTTTAATTTATAATATGAGTATGATGATGTGCCCGCTTTGCAATGGAAAGAGAGGTGTAGTAACTCCTTTGGGTATAGACCTTTGAACACCAGAGGGTAGAAGTCTGAATTCTAGATCATATGAGGATGGCACACACACTGGCTTGCACAACCCCGTTTTACAGGAGAACATTCATCCACCTCACAGTCCCTCGAGTCCCACGCCTTAACCAGGACTCGAACCCGGGACACCCAAATCACGAGGAACATGCGCTACCACTGTGCACCGGCTTTAGGTTATTATATCGGAATATGTTATGGAAAAAGGTACATTTTGTGTTGATTTATTTTAAAATAAATTTGATATGATAAATAGAACTGGCCCAGTTTAAAATGATATTTCATTCGATTAAAAATGCAGAAGGGTAACAGAAGTCGTCATAAAATTGATGAAAATCATATGAATCTAAATGCAATCTGTATTCCTAAATTTGATATAAATGATATGAAGATAGTTAAGAAAGAAAAAAAAATCTGCGAATGTATATTCGTCTTGAAGGCTGAAATGAATAACTGAAATAAAAAAAATAGATGAAAAATAAAATATAACAATGAAAATCCAAATATATGGATTCCATATAGAAGTATATAAAAAGAATAAATTCCATTTTAGAATTACATCAAATATCTGTATATAGAATATTTCAATACCTTCCCTTATACCGAAATGCATATTCATCTTCAGACCAGTTTGTATTCGATTCCTTCATATCAAAAGGCAATGCATGCAAATCCATGTTTCTATTAATCTTTGCTATAGGTCCTTTACGTGCTGTAAAGTATGATTTTAAAATAACTCTCCACCTCTTCCCAGAAGAAAAACAAGTAAGAATAAGTAGTAGTTGTTAGCTCGGTTCGCGCAGGGGGAATATGGTATTCCAAAGTCCTCGTTTTCCCAAAATATCATTATAAGTCTAGGAAAGTACTCATTCAGGAGCCAAGTTTGCTTGTAGTTCTCAATCTGTATAGAGGAATGATGAAAATAAGTAGTTACATGCATCTCACATTAGCACACAATTTAGTACGCATTTCGATGACTTTATTATCTTGCCTACATGGTCAATAAGAGTTTTAATGGCGAATGCCGAGACATAGTGAGTTGATAAATGCGACTGTCGGTATGTTATGCTTGTTTAGAGGAATAGATTTATTAAAAATGGGAGAAACTAACAGGGAATCGATGGAATTGATTTCATCTGTAACAATTTCTCATGAGGAAAGTGCTTTTCGCCACCATTAAAACGCATTTTGTTCTGGATATCTGCCACGTTATTTTTTATAAAGGAATTAATGGTTTCATAAAATTGATTAAAGGAATGAAAAGTTATATTTAAAAAAAGATAAAGTTATATTTTGAAATCTTGGCATTAAACTATCGCATCAAAAGATTAGATACGTTTTCACTAGAAATGTCATTTAGGAGCCATGATACTATGAAAATAAAAATAAACAGAGATAACAGGCCTAAAGTTCTTAAAAACAAAATAAATATAGTTAGAACAATAATTATACTATTATGCCAGCAAATAAAAGAGAGTAAAGTAAATATAAATTTGATATAATATTTTATATTTTTCATACTTTAAGGTAAGACTACGACTATCTAATTCATAAGGAAATTGAAATATATATCACTTTATTTGGAGTGTGAGAAATAACAGCTAATCTTTTAAATAAATGAGTTAAGTGAAGATATATATATTGAAAATGTATCAGTCTTTTAATATTAATTATCAAAAATGTGGCTTCATTAACTTTATTATAAAGGCTTTTATAATTTACAATGCAATTTTTACTTCATGAATGTGTTTCAATTGTCACAGTGCATTCTTAAGTTAAGAAATTTATGCAACATTCGTTGGAAACATAGTAATTAATAAAATATCTTTTTCCCTGTTCTATTTAATATTATTAATCTGTTTTTTTTCTTTGTTATGTAATTGTAGGTTCATAAAATATTCTCTTTTATAGAAAATTGTAACGGAATAAAATGTTTCTTCAATAAAATAGTTTTCCGTTATATCTTACTAATCTAATTCATTCTTCTGTTAATGCCTTGTGGAGGTGTCGTGATATTTAAGCAGTACCATTAAACAAGAAATATATATTATCATATGCATATTTAAATCGAAAAGAGAATTACATCCTTATTTTTCAGCAATAAATGTCTTTTTAATTCCGAATGAAGTTTGAATTTGCTTATTCTCAAGCAAAAAAAAGAATAATCTTTTACATAACTGTATAATATACGATGTTCTTCATTGTTATTTTAAAAACAATAAAGTATGCACTTATACAAAGAAAAAGGGAATTTCACAGTAAAATAATGAAATTAATATTGACTTAAGCCATCTTCTCTTACATAAGAGACATATCAAATTCACTTATTAACTAGTTCTACGAGATTATTAATTGTTCTTAATATTTACGAATTATCTTGTATTGTAAGATTTTCATGCCCTTACTCTTTACTGTTTATTATTTAAATCGCTTAATTAATTTTTCTGCTATGTCACAAGAAATATCTTTTGCGGATTCTTACTATATTTTCATTCGTGTATTTGTATGTAAACTGTGCAGTTGATGAAGGGAATCTTTCTTTTATTTCCAACAATGAAAGAAATTCATGAAATTAAATATTCCAGGAAATAAATAAATAAGTTATAATAAATCATAATAAATAAATGTTTTTTTTTTAATTTTTCCAAAAATGCACATAAAAAGCAGCAAACTCTCAAGAAAAATTACACAAGAAATAAATTTGAATCGTTAAAAAGGAATTTTTAAAAAATAATCAACATTATGTAAAAAATTTCATTTTATATATTTTTAAGGACTTATATTATACTGTGAGTGTGCATTGCAATTCTTTATCTTTACTTAGTTTTAATTCTTTTTCATTTTTATATATCTTCCCCTTTTATTGTTTTTAAACTGGTTTTATTATTTATAGAATGCACATCTTATTATTCACATGAATAAGTATTGAAGAAACTGAAAATTTATCGTATAAATTTTTCGAAAATGTTAAACTTATCAAAAATGTTTAAAAGCAAACAAAATTTAATTCTTTACTATTGAGAATTATTAACGTAACTCATTTCGAAGAATGCACAAGATCCTAAAAATGTATAATAAAAGAAGTTTCTTCTGAATACCCAGGGAAAATGGTAATAATTTATTTCATTGATAAATATTAACGATCCTATTTCTCAAGAAAGAAATGATGATATATATCTCCAAAACATTCTATATTCTTAATGATCTGCTCTGAAAGAAAGTAATACTACGCATAAATTATTTCTTTGAATGATTTATGCATAGAAATCCGACAATACGAGTATCGCTTTTATGTTATACGACGTATTATATCACTGATGATCTGCATTAATAACTATACAGGCGAATCAATATCATTTTCTTTGCACTTCTGAAAATGTATTACAACTTGTAAATATTATCTTTATATGTTCAAGGGGAAAAAGGGAAATTGATTCAAATGTAAGATAATGACACAATTTTTGATGGATACTGATAATTTATATTTTTAATCTTCTCGGAAAATTATATGTACATTATAACATTCTCGAAACGGAACATGAGAAAAAAGAATATAACATAGTAATAATTTTAATTATTTGCACATATTCATATTTTTTCCAAATAATTTTGTACTTGGATTTGTGTACAGAAAATATTATTCTAAAACGTTATTTTACAATGCATGACTTGTTGAATTTTGGATTTTACTATAATTTGCATACTTATAAAAAGAATTTAATTAATTTGATATTTTATGCGTATATCTGGATATGTCTCTTATAAGACATATCCCGAAGTCTAGGATATTGAAAGATGGTGTCTAAGATATTTCATAGGCAAAGGAAAAAAGAAAGAACATTCAAAGAAAAATTATAATCATCAAAACTTTTGACAAATTTTTACATTTCAGAATTATCTGGGACTTAAAACGCATTTTTGGAAATATTTCTATCCGTCTGTTTCTACTATAGCTCATAATCACTTTTGATTTAATTGATAAATTTTGGTACATGGGGTTTACAACTGAACTTGTAGATTGCTGTCAAATTTGACAGAAATTCATTCAGAAGAATTTTTATAACTTAATCTAGGATATTGTGATAACAATATGGCAAATAAAGATAGAAAAATAAAATATGGTGCTCAAATTTAAAATCTAATTGTAGATTCTTAATAGATGTTGACCAAATGTCTCTAGATATTTACATATTATTCGACTCTATTTTTAAAAGCATTTAATCTTATTAACTCAAACAACCATGTGTCTATATTAGTTGTCAATTATTTTTTCCGTAAACTAACTAACAAATAATAATATTTTATTTTTTAATTTTTGCTTGGTTGGGATACGTCAAAAATCCTTTTTTTTTTGGATGAGATAAGCCACAAATACACACTCGATTTTCTGTTTGTGTATTAACAGCGTTTCAAAAAATAATTAGAAGAAAGCCTCGCTATATATCGCACATTTATAGGCTCTTTCATATCTATTGTACGCCAATGGTGTGCGGTTAATAATACACATTTATGAGTAAAAATATATTTATTAGAGGGTATATGAAAATGTTTCGGGAAGATCATTCAAATTAATTTTATAACAGTTTAGACTCTTCTAATATTTTTTTTATATTTCATGTAATATTTATTGTCAGAATACTTTGTATTGAAATTATATGTATAAAAGCTAACGATATTTGTAATTAAATTAATAGAGTAATTATTCTTACGGATAATCATAATTATCTTATTTTATATTGCAGGTCTGATATAACGAATTTTCAACAAGGTTTATTCTATGGCTTAGATATTTTCCTGAAGAATTATCCTGATAGATTACTTGAAAGGTGAGAATATATTGATATAATGCATGAATTGCTTAATTATACTGACAAGATGTTTGTATCCAAACTTGCATGATGTTGTAGTTTTTTAAGTAGATGTAATATTAATAATTTTTGTTGTCAATAAACTCATTTTTTCCGTTTATTTTATTTTTATTAATCCCAATAAAGGCATGATTTTTTGTTTTGTTTATCCTCAGTATTATTTTTATTTATATAAAATAATAATTTGATTATTTTATGTATATTCAAGGCACATCCATTTTCTTAGTAAGATTGTAATACAAATGTGTATTCGGATGCTTTCTTTCTACATAACTATACCATAAATTATTTCTTTCCTCTAAAATATCATTGCTTTTTTGTTTTTGTTTGAATAGTTGAAAAGGTAACTGAAATTCTTTCAGAGGTAAATCACAAATGAAATGGTAATAGGACAACATTAAAAAAATATGGAAAGCTATTGCAACATTTTTCTTTCACATATTTACTTCATTCATATTATCTTCTCTATAGATAGAGAGCGTCTCGCTCTGTTACTATTTTCTTCTAGCAGCCGAAATCAGATACGGTGAAGAATATTTTATTCCTTTTAAAAACAAAATAATTTTAATATAATCATTTTTAAAGCATCCTTTTCTTAATCGTTAGATATTTGAGAAATTATTAGAAAACTAAATTTTAGTATCTAATAAAAAAAAGATGGTGGCATAGATACTACTTTTTTCTACAATCTATCTATGTATTCGAAAACATGTTTTCCAAGTTTAAAAAATTACTAGCTCTTTGAAAAGGGTTAGTATAGTTTTTAGACATTTTACAAAAGTATTTATTCTATTGAGCGTATTACTGACAAATAAGTGTATTGAGAAGATAAAAGCAAAAAAAAAGTTATTTAAAGGATTGAAAGATTCTGTAAGTTAAAATAATTTTATTAATAAATTCTTGTAAAAGAAAGCATTTTACATAACTATGGTCTCTTTAAATAGGGAATATAACAATATATACGGTATATTTGATATATATATATATACACAAACTATACAAAATTATAACTGATAATGTTGTCGATATTAGTTATTGAGAATGCGTAATAACATGGTACAAAATATAATGATTAGTTAATATTTTGAGTTGTAATAATATCAATACTCGCTTTCTGAGATTATTAGTATTAGAATTATACAATAATTTGATTTTAAATAAATACATGCAATCAAGGTTTATAAAAAGATTTCTTAATTCAAATAATTAAATCTTGTGTTAGAATTTGGTATTGACTGCAGAGTTATATGTTTCATTTCTTACAATAACATAAAAAACAGAGTTTTTAAAATTAAAAAATGTACAAATAAATTGCAAACACTTAAAAATTACAAATTTTGTAATCACTATCGGTAAATCTACAAATTTTTGTCGTAAAAAAATTAAAATATTTTTTTCTTTTAGAATTAAAATTGGCTAACTCTATATTTTCTTCCACTACTCTTAAAAAGAGGCAAGAGATGTTTTACTATTGACAGTGATGAACTTCATAATACTTCAAAGCCAATACAAAATACTTCACCATTAAATAGTTCATAATAAAGCTTTTAATTTGATTAATTCTTCATACATTTAAAACACAACGTAAGAACTGCATTCTTTAGTTTCTATATTTTTTGACAAATTTATACGTCATACATGTGACATTTTTGAGTATGTACTTTATTTTGAACAATTATGATAAGTCAAATAGATAATTATCGGATATTTAAAATTAAAATAGTTGAATCTTTCCATATTTCAATATAAAATTCTTGAAAATGTAATGTTTTTTTCCTTAAATAAACTGTTTATATGAACGATAACATTTTTATATATAAATTTACCTACCATATAATTACCTTCAAGAAGTATTTGAATGATATGGATTATATTGTTCCAAGTGATTTTCTAAAGGAATAAATAAACCATTTCTTAATAAATTTGATCTAAAGATACAGTCTTTGTCCCAGTAATCAATTTAAACTTGAAACTAAGCCCGATGACATTTTTTCTGAATATATAATGGAAAGATTGTTTATTCCTAAATAACAACTTCTAATAATGATAAAAACTTTTATTTTTGGCTGTCCTTATAACTGGCACCGGCAATTTTTGAAAGAAAGAATTTTAAAAGAAAAATATGAAAAAGAAAAATTCTTAAAAGAAAGAATTTTAAAAGACGCCTTTTTTAAAGGAATTTAAAAAAAAAGTTTTAAAAGAAAGAATTTTAAAAGACGAATATTTTTAAAGAAGAAATTATAAAAGAAAGAAACTTTCAAAGAAATAATTTCTTTTTGTGTGTAATAGCATCTGAATTTACTTCTTATCATATATATACACAACATTACGGACAACACCTCTTTGAAGTGTTGCTAAGTTTGAGTAAAATTGATGTAAAATTAACAGGACGATTAATTAACTCCGCTGTTTTGAATCTGATCTTACAAAACGAGATTAATAAGATTAAAGGAAGGAATTTTAGGTCTATTCGACATGCACGAAAAATAGAATTTAAAATTGTCCGACAACATAAAAAACATAAATCAGTATTAGGGAATTTTAATTTTTAAAATTTCTACAATTTATACAAATGATTTTTCTAATTATTTCTCTTTATTATTTGATAATTTCAAAGCAACATATATTATAATTTTTGTTACATTTTCTAAGTCAGCGGTATGAAAAATTAATAAATTAATATTCATTGAAACTTGAAAAAAAATTAGGCGAGAAATACCATTTGCGTTTAATAAAAGAATTTTATTAACAAGTTAATATTAAAATTTTATACCAAATACATTTTGTAAGATTTTTAAATATTCCGTTTTAGCAGAATATAATGCTATCGAAACAAAGAAGCATAGAAAAGCATATCCTTCTCATAAGACTCTATATATTTAAAAAAACCTCTTTTGATGGAAGTAATTTTATTAACAATAATTGTTTTTAAAGCATATATAAGAAATTATACTTCTAAATTACTTTAATTTGTCTTTTAAACAATTAAAATTGCACTTTAAATTAAGAAATTGAGATTATAATCAAAAATAAAAATTTAGCATGCAATTTTTTAAAAAAATCATAAATTAATTTGAAAACGGAATATTCATTAATTCGTTGAAAGAAATATTCATCTATGACATATTTGATATTAATCTGTTCATAAGCTTATTAATAAAAAAAATTATCATATTTAAAAAAAAGCTCTTTTACTGAAAGTTAAAACTGATTAAAAAGTCTTTCTAATACCATCAATTTTAAGATAATTAAAAAAAGATTTATTAAACTTTCGTATTCTTTTGCACATATCACTTGAGATTTATTTCGAAATTCATTCCATTATATAATTTTAGGCTTAGTATTTCTTAATGCTTTGGTAAGCATATTATTGTGAACAAATAATCATACTTAAATAAACTATTTTACCGAATTAAATACAAAATAAGTATTACTAATGGCATCATTATTTTAAAAATAGTAATTTTTAATCATCTTAAATCATGAAGCGTTATTATTTATTTTACAAATTTCCACGTAATTTTATTTTGAAATTACTTTAAGCATCATTTTGAACATATATATCATATTTCCATTTTTTTGTTCAATGAAAGAGAGCCTACCATTCAGTATTGAATGGAATATATTAAATTCCCATTTATGCTGCAGTTCTTATTTTCAAAGTAAGAAATAACCTTTTAAATTAAAAGAAAAATGATTTCAAAGGCTCTTTAAGAGACGTAACATCAACAAATTCTGAGAGCAAAATGGGCCAGTAAAATCAAAAGCCTCTTAAACATAATGAACACAATTTGTTATCTGATTTAAATTTTTGCAATTTAAAAATTTTGCCATTTAAAACATTTTAAGTGAATTATCAATGCATTATGCCATAAAAACAACACAAAAGAAAAAACACTTTACATTTCCTCTCTAAGAGTAAATTTAGTACTCTTGTTTGTTTCTATAAGCTTTTAATACAGAAGTCTTCAGTAAAGAACTTAGATGGTGCGTAATTGTTCTAATTATTACGAAGAAAAAAATTCTTCGGTCTGTTTCTTTTTATATTTTCCAACATTATCTGAAAATCATTTCAAAGAGAAAAAATGGAAACTTGATTGCGACTAGAATAATACAACTTCCAAAGCATTTAGAACACTTAGAAATAAGGCGGTGGGGGACTCAATGGAACTGGGGAGAAAAAGGAAACGGGGAATTATAGGAAGGTGATAAAGGTCACCTTCAAATAAAAATCTATTTCAGACTATACATAAGGCAACCTTTTATCTTCCAATAATAATAATTTCAATTTCATTGTTTTTTAATAAAAATTGAAAACAATGAAAGCAACTTTTAAACATAAACAAACAATTTTTATAAAACTCTCTCTCTCTCTCTCACACACACACACACACACACACAAAACGAAAACTCTTGCGGTACTGAATTTGTTTAAAAAAACAAAATGTAGGCATAGCATTACAACTAAAAATGCATAATTGCAGTTCGCATCATTTGAAATTATATCCATCAATTTTTTAAAAGAAATTCTATTCAGAGTTGTTTTTGTAAAAACATCAGAAAGATTATTTTTGAAAGATATTTAAAAATATTTAGCTCATATTCTTTGAAATATAGGCTCACTCCTTTGTTTAGTAATTTGTTGATCATTATTTTTTGTTGTAAATTCCAACTTTGTTTAATTTTCTAATGGAAAGATCTTCTCATATTTCCTGAAGGATTTTAATTTCCCTTTATCTGAAAATCATGGCTTTCTCCTTAATGCAAATTACTTTTTGCGTTAAGGAAATTTTTCATGTGAAAAAAGGGGTTTACTGGATTTTTTGTGACTTTTTACTTTTGAATGATCAATATCATGTTTTGCATATTTCAAATTCATGTTTGGGACAAATTTGGAAAGTGACCGCTCAAAACATCTGGAGGATTATTTTATTTGATCCATCTACTGAGTAAATATTTTTTAAAAAATAATTTAGTTTTATGATTTAATTAATGATTTACTTACTCCCTAAAATGTAAAATCTAATAGAATGTATTATGTTATTTTTTCTTTAAATTTATTTTGTATTATATTGTGATAGTTACAAAAATGAAAAAAAAAAGAATATGAATACATTTTATAATTATTTATTAGCTATTAAAAGAATCCAGCTCTGATTTAAAGATAATTTTACATTAATAAAACTAATTGTATGCTGTAAATTTTTATTTAAAAATAAAATGACAATTCAATATTCAAAACTATAATCTGAAACAATAATAAATATAAAAATGATGCAAAACTATAGCTTTAAATAATAATAATTATAAAAAAATTATTAAAAAATATAATCGAAAATAATAATATATCGTGAAAAATAATAAAAAGAAGGAAATATAGGGAATTAATATACATTCAAAACAATAAAATGTTTGAAACATAAATAATATCTATTCAAAATAATAAAATATTTGAAATAAAATAAAATACATTTAAATAACATATAATCATAAAATTATCTCATGGTATGAGTTCAAAGAATAGAACAGAATATTTTTTTTGTATATATATATATAGGTATATCTGTTCATAGATTGTCTGACATATCAAACTTTTAGCTTAAGTAAACGTAATTCATCAATGCCTTTGTCATTTTAGCTTGCCTAACTGGAGAATAAAAGCATTGTTTTAATAAAGTCTTATTTATTGGGCCTTTATAATTAAGAATTTATAATTGTAAATTTTGAGAAATGTCAGACTATGGAGATAAGAAAATATTGACAATATTGCAGCAATTTCTTAAAAAGAAGACAATTTCATTCCTTTTAGAGCTAAGAAATAATATTCAGTCTCACTTTATTGTTTGGCTATACCTTTTACAATTTGTATCTTTTCTTCATATGAAAGAAATTTCTTTACTGATATATAAACAAAGATCGTATAAAACATCCGTCAGATAGAGTTAATTGGGTAATATGATAAAAAATAATGTTATTAAAGTTTGGTTTTTTGTTTAAACGCCAGTTGTAATATATTGACTTAGAACTTATCTGAGAATCCTAGTATGGAATTTGGCTTCCATTGTGAATTGGAAATGACTACAGAAATAAAAAACAGAAGCATGCCATTTGTTATTTGTTCCCAATCTGGGTAAGTTTGATAATGATTCTACAAATGACATTGTATTTATTAGAAAGAGTCCTATCGATTTTCAACATCTATTCATGCATTCCAGTAGTAATCACAATACATAGAAATTATCTTGAAATGATTATGACCAATCAATAGAATGTAAGTATACCTTGTTGATCCAGAGCATTTTTCCCAATCATTCTATATGTGCAGATTTGTAAAATTTTTGCACAACCAATAGCGATTGAGATAAAGCGTATTGACATGTCACAGAAATAAAACGCGGCCAATGGCTATGTTGATAATATGTAGCCAATCACCATGGAGATAATACACACCCACTAATGGTGATGCATATGCGAATCCAATGATCATGGCTGTAATATATACCCAATGGTAAGAAGAATATGAGTATCCTCTGACCTTTACGACATTATTTACTCAGTAGTAAAGAAGAATATATGCACCCAATGGTAGTGATGTTAATTTACAGCCAATAGAAAATATATAATTCGATTAAGCATGAATAGAAATACTTACTCGTTTCAATTGATAATTATACTGAAATTTTCTATATTTGCTCCAAACTGTTCATCATAAGGAAGTGGTATCACAAATAAAACAGTAGTAAAAATTGAGTGTATTCAGAATTGAAGATTGTTTGATCACAGCTGTTTATAGGTGAGGATTCAAGTATAAACACTTTGTCGTCATTGATAATAACATTTACATCGTCATTGAACTAAGTTTATTAAGATTCAACAATTTTATATCAAGCCAGTACCATTTCAGCTGTAAGGAAGGATAGCTATAAGTATGGTTAATTTTAAGGCACCAAGGATTTATTTAAATCTCGCAACATTCTAAAAAAATTGTAGTTCAAACAGAGATAAAATTTATCAATTGTTTATTTAAGTACTTGAAAATGAAACCATTATTCACTAAATGTAATGACTGTCGAATACGCACATTAATTTAAAACAATAATCAGTAATGAACAAAATTGGAAATACGCCTTAATTATGGAATTCTTTAATAAATTTATAATTAATTTACAAAACAGCCTTGATTGTAGGTACAACTTCTTGACAAATCCAATTTGTATTGTGACTGTTCTAAATAAAGCATTTTCAAAAACTATTTCCGAAGGCATTGTTTTCTCATTATGTTTCAATTGCCTTACTCACATAGTTTTAAAAAATAAAAACATAATTTTGATTATAAAAAATGGAATTTGAAACAGCTGCATTATGTATAAAAATTACTTAACATAGCGCAAAATGATCTAACACGTCGTAATCGACTTTCTATTTACGATGAAATGTTTGATTTTTTTTATTCCAGAAGAATAGCTTTATGCTGCAATATTTCAATAAATAAAAAAGATAAAAGAATAAAATGCTGAAATGATTAAGCACTGGAATCCAAAGAGAGATAGCATCATCCGTTTCATCTTAAATGAGTATCATAAATCGATGTGATTTTCTATTCATTTCTACCAGGCCAGATAAGAAAGATTATATCGAGTGAATTGGATGGAAAAAGGAAATATTCCATGCTTGATAAAATAGTTTTTAAGTCAGCAGTTGCATACAATAGGGATATTTTATCAACGAATATTGACAGACGATTCGAAAGTTATCATTGCTTTGCTTTCAAATTTAAGACAGAAAAGAAAAAAAAACTTTTTTTCAGTAAATTTCACAATTTTTGATAGTGAAAACATTTTTGTTTATATTTAAATCACGTATGAATACTATATTTCAAATTTATTAATTTGTCATATTATAATTGATAACATATTAGAGCAATTATGAAAATTATAATTTTAAAAAAGGAATGGAAAGTTTAATTTTTAAGCTAAAGTAATTTTCAAAAAATTGATATAAAATGATCACTTGCGCTGTTTATAAATAAATGCCAAATATAGTTTTTTTTTTCAAAAAGACTTTGGAAATATATCTATTGTAATTGTCTTATAAAAGGTTTTTTCTTCAAATCAATAATTAATCTTTTTGATAAAAAAAGTGTAACGTTAAATTGACATCGAATTACAAATCATACAATCTAAAAAAATAATCCCATGATTTAAAAATTTTAAAAATTACTTAATATCATTTTTGTCTTTTATTAAATTATTCTGTTGTTTTGAAATTTTGATGTGATGATTATGCTTTGAGAATTTTTCAAAGGTTTTACCATTAATAGGAACATGCGAACCCTTCATGAAAGATTTATAATCTTTTAATAAAACTTCGATCTTTTCAATAAAAAAATAATTTTCATATTTTGAAAAATCATTATGATTAAAAAAGAAAGTTACGCTCTGAAAATTATTTTTTAACAAAGATGTTTTCCATCCATCAGGATATGGGAAATATTTTTATTTCTAATATTTTATTATGTAGACGATAAAGACTGACTTAGATAGACTCCATCTTATCACCACTTTTACACTGCATGTTCCATCGAATTATAACATGCATACAGTTATAAAGAATAACTTTAAGACTGTTTAACTATTTCTTTGAGATTATTAATGGAATAAGGAAATGAAAAGTGTCGAAGGGTATTTAAATCTACTTCGACTGTTCCAAACTTTTCGACACTATCACATTTACCTGATGATAGTTGGTCACGAAAAGAAGTATTTATGTTAGGCACCAGAATAAAACTTTGGAAAATAATACATTTTTTGTACGATACAATTTGGCAAACGTTTATACATGAGACAGGAAATCTAAAGAGTTTAAAAATATCTTTTTCTAAGTTTTTAAATTCTTTCTTAGAAGCTAATGTATTTATTTACGTCTTTATTTCATTAGGAGAAATAAGAAGTAAAATAACGTTATCGAATAAAGTAAAACTGGGCTATTTTCTGTAATCTTAGAAACTCGATTTCTTTTCATTGTACTCGTGGAATTGAATTTTCAATTACATTTTTTTTTCTTTAACAAAAATGAATTGCAATAGGATTTATCCATCTAAAATACAATTGTGAATATTTATAATTCTAAATTAGTGAAATTTATTAATGCGTCTGATGCAATTATTATAAAATTTAAAGCAAATGGAAACTTATATAAAGACACATTCTCTCTTTCCTATTCTCTTTCTGTATGATTATACATGATGTTCATCATCAGTTCAGACTCCTCTACAACCCGTTCAAATCATGGGATTTTGATGAATTCTCTGCTCTAAAAAATTCAACTTTTGACTATTAAACGGACGGTTTTTAAAATTCCTGCTGTTATTGTTGCTTATGGCACATGCTATGGTCTTCAGCAAGTGCTCGATCAGTGTCATATGAATTGGCCTCCATGTTAAAAAATTATACGATTCAATTTAAAATTGATATTCATATAATACCCACGTGGTACAAATGCTCCAACTTCACACGCTATGATTTTGCTTGGCGATTTTTGGCGATAATGGAATTTGATGATAGGGTTGGCAAATTCTGTTGTCAGATGCGGAATACTTTGATGGAGCTGGAAAATATCATAATTGTCGCATTTGTTGTGTTTCAGTTTCTAATAGCTAACACCAATAACAATTGATTACGGGACTGCATGGTGCGATTTATTGTTGATGTTACGGATTTATTATTGATGATTTACTAAGAGAAACAAATTAATTGAAAAACTATTAGGACTGGTAAAAAAACTTAATCATAATATTTTATATTAAACTATTGCATAACTGATAACTTAAGCTAATAATAAGTTAAAGTGTTTTATCATATTCTATTTATGAATGAATATCAATATTTTCATCAGTATATTAATGCATATGTATGCTTTATTTATGTGATCGTTAAGGAGAATATTTACTTATTAGAAATGATTTTACTTCGTTAGATTTTCACATACTTCTCTTATGCAATCATGCACACACGGACATATATATCTGTACATATAGATATAAAATTAAATCTCCTGATAACGTCTGTATATTTCAACTGCAAAATCTCAAAAAACTGTTAAAGGGTATTAAAGATATTTATACCATTTTGTAGAGTATTTATTGGCTAAGGTTATAGCGCATTAAAGCTATATCAAAATAAAAGAAAGGAATTTTATAATTGAAATTTTAACTTTGAACGCATCCTCGGATATGTGAAAGATTCAAACTGCGCACGTACAAATAGCAAGAACTGTGGTATGCATATGCGATACATTTCTTTGTTTGCCTGATTTTAAACAGACTTAAACTAAGAGACTTAATTTAACAATGTCACCCAAAACGGAACTTATAACTTCAGGGAAAGATGGGAAAAACACACACATGCCCGATTAGCATATATCAGATAAATGATGTCCATACTTAGGGAAAGAGAGTCTTTTGATGAGAGAAATAACTGTCTCTTTAAATCGTGGAGACAGAATGAATCTCCTAAGGAGCGAAATAGCTCCCCCCGCCTTGGTCTTATATTTTTACCATTGTAACTATCTAAATATTTCTGAATGTGTGCTATAAAATTGTTTTGTAGCTATTTTTGATAATTTCTAAATATATTTTTATGTTTATTTGATATTCTGTAACATGCCCATGACATATTGGGTGGAGACTAGACTTTGTGAATAATTTCATAAAGTAAATTTAAGTAAAAATTTCCCTACAAAGAAAGATTAAGTGAAGAAGCAGAGTTTCTTCTTCTTCTAAGAAGCGCTTTTAATAATAATTAATTCAAATTGATTTTTCCCTTCGATAGAAATTAAAATTACTTTTGCTACTCATAGGGAAAAAAAATACAGAAATAATAAATAAATTTAAGAAATAAGATAAATCTTCTCCGAAAAAAAGAAAAAAAATGCTTCAAAGAAATTCTTTTTTTCTAATTCTAATTATGTTTCATTAACAATAGAGCTTTTCAATAGAGAATAATACTGTTTTATTTCATACGTTTCGACTTCAATTAAAAAATTTAACAAAATCACCAATACTGTTATATAAATGCTAAAATTTATGATATTTATGTAATGTCATTTTCCTGATTTTATTTCTCCTCTTTACTTTTCCAAACAAAGATTTAAACACAAAAAAAGAAAAAAAAAGATTTTATAGAAATAACTGCAAAATAGGAATGTAAAATAGGATATACCATTTTTTTTATCTGTCAATTCTAAACTCAAAAGCAAGTTGTTATAAAAATTAAATTCCGGGAAACTGAATAAGTAAAAAAAATGTGAAATAATATTCATCAACATAGAATAACATTACAAGACATGTGAACCAAAAATAAATTTTTAAAAAAATGGCTGAGAAAAGGAAACAAAACATTGGTATTACATGTCACGCTATTATCCCATTTTTATCGAAAGAGGAAAGAAAACAAAAGGACACTTTCTTTTTTTCTGTTCTTATTACCACCTGAGAATAACCTTACCAAAAAATACTTGGAAAGTGAAAATCCATTAGTTGACTAGATAAAAAACAAGATGTTCTAGAGCTTTGATTAGGTATATTGTTCTTCTCTTCAACGATTTATTTATTTGATTTCGAGGCAAAAAATTACGTTTTTCTATTAAAAGAAATTCCTGAATTCTGTTCGGTAACTGTGCATACTTTATTAATTGTTGATAATTAAATATTCTGTTCGGTAACTACGCATACCTTATTAATTGTTGGTAATTAAATATTACAGCATGACAGTGCAGGTTTTTCAATTATAATTTAACTGAAATCATGTGTAATACATGATATACACCGAGGAGCTATCACAATACATCTGTCACAATGGACTCACCTAAGAAAAAAAATTCCTGCTCGTGCGTGGTTAATGTTGGAATATATAAAGTGACTACGCATTGTCTTTAAAAACATAGCACAATTAAAAAAAGAATGTGAACATTATCTCATTTTTCAGATTTTGATAGAGGTCAAATGACTAAGGCTAGATGAATGAGAACATCAATATCAGAGACGTTCCGTTTAATGCATTATTCACTTGCAGTTGTTGTGAGAAAATATCAAAAATGGTATATTGATGGTGAAATGAAACCAGTGTGGTGTCCACGGCGCATTGATTTCGGAAAGAGTGAAAATTGCAATGCATTGTTCTCTGTGACTAAAGAGTTAAAGTAGTTTCAGATGCAGCAGTGGCAATGCAAACAGTATTTCTCAACAAACTGCGTTACGTACATTGTTGCGTATGGGCCAGTAAAAGTCTATGATGGCATGTCACCATCATTTGCTTCTGTAATGGTTTAAGAAACATCGGGATTAGACGTTAGAAGAATAAAAGAAGGTTGCATAGTCTGAAGCATCTTGTTTTCTGATACTTCACATTGTTTGATGCTTGCGAATAAGCCCATTTCCAAAGGAAGCCCTGGCTCCTAGAAGAACAGTTGGACGGAGACCAGGGATATTAAGGTGTGGGCAATGTTTTCAGGGAGCACATTAGGACCCATTACCTCTATGAAACTGTCGATGATTTCAGGACTCTACGTGAATATTGTTGCATTTCAGGTTCATTAATGCATGATAATAGTTGTTATTGTTGTTGTTACTAATGACACTTGCCATGGGCAAACCCGCTGATGCATCACCATATTTAATACGAATTAAGAGTCTCTTGTTTTGAAGTAGCTCCAGCTAGGGTCAAAACCATACTTTAGCTACACACTCATTACGTTCGCTTGCACAGCTTTTTTTAAGGGGGCACACAATCCTCCCAGATAGAGAACAGAATACACGCAACAGCTGTACCATGATGTTGGCATTATTATAGTATTTCCTGCAGTGTTAAGTGTTTAACAACAGGTTAGTGCACCATGTCATTATGATTGAATCGTCTGGGAGTGTTTGAAGAACATTACAATGAGTTTTAAGTCTATAGCACATTTTACCCGAAAAAATTTGCCACTACACTACCCCCTCGCAAACTAAGGGAATGGATGGACCAGTTAGTGAGCTCCTGGTACCAGATACCTAAGTATAACTATCAGCACCTTGTAGAGTCAATGATTCATCGTGTATTGACAGTTATCAGTTTTAATAAGTTGCTACATGTTATTAATAGGATGGTCATAAGGTAATGGCTCTTCAGTGTGGAAATAATTAATTGTTGTCATTGTTTTTAATGCTTAAATTTTCTCCAATAAAAATATTTTATGATAATTGGATAAAACAGAATGCTGTTTATAAACAATATTTGTTTCGTTTAGTATTTAGTGATGACAATTGGAAATTATCTAATTAAATGCCATTTAACATACGCTTATATAAATATACGATACAGTTACTGGGTTTATATGTCTCATTTCAAATACTTTTTAAGTAAACTGACACCGAAGGTATTTTCAGTCTTAATAAATTCTAGCAATAAAATACATTTCTACTGTTATTAATTGAAAAACAATGCAAAAAAGTGCATGTTCAAGGTGAAGATAATTTTTTTTTAATCTGTGGGACAAAGAAGGATAATTTTGAAGTTTTTAATTTATAATGAATATTATTAACAATAAATCCACAAGAAAGCTTTTACGAAAATGAGAATCTATGTCATCTTTCATTATTGATAAAAACACTTAAAGTTATCTTAAATAGATCCCCTTTATAATCGATTGAAAAACCCAAAAAAAGCTAAAGAATATCTATTATAAAGATAAGCTCCTTATCTCCAAAGAAAAGAAAGAAGTGTTTCCCTAAGAATTTAAGAACAAGTTATCTCCACTCTGTTACAACTATATTATAAATATTCTAATAAAGCAATATTATTTTTAAATTGTTTCTTTCTATAAAAAATTCTTGGTGTTCTTTCCCTCTTACAAAGTTATATATTTTTTAAATTTTTTTAAACTTATTTTTTTGTCTTCATTTTATTGATAAAATTTATTTATTTTTTACTAAACTTGTATAATTCATACTGTTAGATTTCAAAAAGAATGGTTCATTTCGTAGCTATAATAAATTAAGCCTTTTGTATCGTTAAATACGCAATGTGCGTTGAAAGATATTAAATTATAAATTTCTTTTTAGTAATGCCATAATATAAAAATAATAATTATTTTTATTTCTCTGAATTTTTTTTTATATCACTGAGTAAGCGTTTTGAACTTGGAATTTTTCCAAGTTTTCTTACCGTAAAGAGGTACTTCTAATAAATACTGTTAGTTTAAATTTAGAGCTTGAATTGAGGATTTCCAGGTATGCTTTAACCCAACGGGGGACACCTCGAAAAGCGGATCAAATGCACGATTAGAAGTTGCTACCCTAAATGATACACAAATAGATGGGCGTTCTGTCTTCTTCCATCGATGACAGGACGTACTTCCTACGGGAAGGATCATATCGTGGCCGGTGATGGCCATTAGCACTCAACTATAATTACGTCAGTGTTGCAGTTAGGGCTGCTCTATCTTTCAGTATTTTTCATCATTGTTCCTTCGAGTGGGTCGGAGAATGAGTCATGTGACATTCCGGAATATTTCCATAAGTCTGAATAGTTTATGGCCATTCTGAACTTATTTCTTATGCCTTCATATGTTTTTCCTATTGTATTCTTTGCCAGTAAACTTTTGACATCATTACAAAGCTTATTATTATTATTATTATTACATTTTAAAGCTATTTGTGTAATAATGCGTTTGGATTATATTGGGAAAAATAATAAGTTTTGATTATTTTCAGATAGAATTCTTAGATGCATTTCTGTAAATCCGTGTTTATAAAAGTATATGTAATCTAAGATATACGTTTCAGCAAAAAGTGGTAGCTCTTGGACCATTTAATAGACGTATAAAAAGTTGAATCGATTTTGTATCGAATGTACCGAGACTTATAAATGGTATGCGATTCTAAAATTGATATTAACTAGATTTTATTTAATTGAAATATAATGATTATTGTTTAAAGAACGGGGGTAATATATATTTATAAAGATATTCTGCCTTTTCCATCATCATTATCATTCATTTCAAATGATATTTTAACGAAAATTTTAGATAAAAGGAAATGCAAATAAAACTGTCATGCATTTAGACTTTTAAGACGAATTTGTAAGAATAAATAAAATAATTTTCAGATTAATCTTCAAATCATAAATATTTAACGATTTTGCATTAATTTCGCATTTAAAATACTCTTGAAAAACCAATATTTCTGACAGATTTATTTTTTTGAATGCTTTATGTAACAAAAAATAATATTAAAAATAAAATTTGCGTAATCTCCTCATAGAAAGCCTCATATTGCTACAATTATGATAAATTAATAGGCCATAAAGAATATTGATTAAGTAAAAGTGTTAATTTTTTTAGGTTTATGAAATCTGTTTTTAGTAATTATGAGTGAGATTGAGTGAGTTAAATTTTAAATTTCTCTCTTGACACAAGCCATAATTGAATTTTCTGATTTTTACACATTATTTTATTTTTAATAAATTAATTCCGAAACAATCTACATGAATTTGTTTAAAAATTTGATATTACATAATTAAAAATTCTACCATAAAGTTTTTAGTTACCAAAATTAAATGGAACTTTCTTATATTTTATTCTGAATTTTTATTTAAAAATTAATGAAATTATAGGAAAGATTATATTCTGGATAAATATTTTCCTCCTCATTTTCAAAAATCTTAAGAGAAAATGACAGTTAGTTATATGCTATTGTTTTTTTTTCAGATAATTTAATGGAAAATGTGTTGTAAAATTATGAAGCATCAATAACTTTACTTAATGAAAGATACTTTAATTTTTAAAAAATGCTAATTGCACTTAATTGAAAAATACGTTAAAACAGTTTTAATGATGTAGGGAAAAAGCAGCATACCACTTTTATGATAAAAATGGATAACCCTTTAGATTATACTGTGGGGCTTTAAAGCGCATTTGAAAGTTATGGGAAACTATGCAGCTGTGCGAATGAGTTACTACAAAATTTTATTTCGTATCAATTTCAAAGTTATCAGTTGATACTTTCTATTTTCTAAGAATGATGGATAATAAAAGTTCTTTTCACCAAAGTAACTGTTGTGTATAACGAACTTTAAAAATAATTTTAATAATTCGCAGCGAGATTCTGTCTTGCAAAAGATAAGGATTCTTCATTTAAGTGATTAAGGTTAGTAAAATTTCTATTAAAAACTAATCAAATGCTTTTTTTGAAATTTTCGTTTTATTAATATTTTGTCAGTATCTGTTGTCAAAAACGCGTGTTGTATTTAGTTGATTAAGGATTGTTTTAATTAAAACATATTGATGAAGCATTAACTTATAATTATTAAAACTTTTCTTTTACATAAAAATTTAATTTTGACTGCTTCTTTTAAAGAATATCTGAAATTCAAGTTGTATTAAAATAAGCATGAGTAGTAATTTTACGAAGATTTCTTTAATATGATGCCCTTAAAACAGTTTGTTCGAACATTTAACCTTTTCAAAATACTTTTATACATAATTTTTCTTTTGAAAAGCATATACCATAAAATATTTTGAGGATAACGAAATATTGGTAATTCTTCACGCAATTGCGAATACTCCACATTAATTCCTCCTTACTTTAAGATAAATAATAAATTACTTTAAGAATTAATTATAAAAGGACATTTTTCAAAATTAATTTGAAAAGACAATTATTGTTAGCATTATAGTTTTATTATGGACTATTACTATTACGTTTATTATGAGAAAATCTATTTTTTTATCTTGACATTTTCTTTTTTTAGTTATATATGAAATTTGAAGAAAAAACATGTAATGCTTTTAAATCAATTATTTTATTAATTCTATATGATAACAATGAGTCATTAACTAATGCAATGAAATGAATTAATTGGGAGATTTCTATATGGTTTTGTAATTCCCACTGTGAATTAAATCTCTTCATTTCCTCTTAAGAAAATAGGTTAGATGCTTTTTGCATAATTTCATGCTTACAATTTTTAAGTTTCAAATATTTTAGAAATTTCGTTAAAAGTAATTGTACTTTCTGATATTAAATATGAGAACTTGTTACTTTTAATCATAAATTTTTGAACCACAAAAGTATTCTAATATACCAACTCTAGGAAATCCTTTCAATAGTTTTTTTCCCCTCGAGAAAATATCTTTTGAATCGTTGAAAGTCAGTTGAACTCTTTCTCAATTTCAGCTTTTTTTAAAAAAAAGTATACATTTTTTTATAAAAACGTAAATATTAGACGGCTATAGAAGTAGCTAAAGAATTCTACATTTTTCAAAACGTCGAGATGTCAGGTTTTATTTGTATATACCGTTTTATGCAGAAAAACTCCACATATATCAAAAGTATTTCGATTCCGAGCTTGAAAGACTTGTTGAAATCGCGGAACAAAAATTTCCTGTTTTCTCAAAAAGCACTTGGGGGCTTACATTTAAAAACACTACGCGAGAAATAAAAAAAAGAGAAAAGAAAACACATTTTCCCACATTCGAAAGCGGCTATTTCTCAATCGCTGAGAAGTTCTCAAAAAGCAAACATCGCATTTGAACATGGAGTGTTTATTTTAACTCTTTCAATGATCCTGATGAAAAAAAAAGAAACATATGTCTTTATACATATGAAGATTTTTTCCTCTTTTTATCGAGCTGGTTTCTCGTGAAAATATTTTTATGGATTTTCTGAGAGTAATGGAAAACACTCTACTTGCTTTTAAAGCTTCTTATTTATTGCTTTAGTAGTATAAAAGAGAGATATTTTTAAACAAAATCATACTGCAACGGTGCAAGTCGATTTAGAAGAAATGCCTTCTCATAACATATAAAACGGGAAAAAGTTAACTTACTTTAGTTACGTAATTCAAAACACTCTCCTATCAGCAAATAGAGAGGTAAGGCTTTCATAAGAATGTTGATCTTAGAATTACTTTCTGGCATCAATAAAATTGGATTTAAATTATTATTATTTTTTCACTTGCACTATTCAGCAAAATTATTAGATTTCTCCACAAATCATTATTTCATTATTTCCTTTACATTGAATCTACATACAGAGATAATATTTTACTAATAATCAACATAAAAATTGAAAAGTTAAAAACCAATTTATTCTAATATTATTTAATTTTCAAGGCTGCTTTGAGAGTGGAGTCTTGTATATTAATCATATTTTCTAAATTTCAAAATACTATTTATTAGCTTTATTTCATTAGTTGTTGTTTTTAGAATTAAACATAACCAGAAATTTATGAAGTTTTGAAATAATTTTTTTAATTAAATTTTTTCCACTTTATTTTCAAAATTAAGGTGAAAAAATTGTTCATTGAAATAATTAATAATATCATTTTAATCATAATTTTTAAACATTAATGTCAAAACATAATTCATTGGATTTTCAAACCTCGTATATCAAGAACCCCTTTCATTAAATGAAATTAGGGTTCTTATAAATTATGATTTGGAATAAAAGAACTATTAATAACCTCTTTTACTGTAAATATAATTATTGACCAGAACTTTATTATTGCAGGAAATTTGGTAATTTGTAAAACTATAATTTCCATATAGTAAGGAAATCATAAAATTTTTTATGTCTTTAATCATTGACATTTTAAGCAACCGTTTCGTCGAGATTATTATTTTCATTTAATTCCTCACTTTTACATACTTATGTACATGATTTAATGAACAAACACGTTTTAGGTTAAAGCAGTTATAGGATCTAGACTGTTATTTTAATAGTCTTGCTTATGTTCTGCTCGTTACGTACACGAACCTAACAAACACAGACAAGCCATATGGATCAATAGTGCTATTATAAATATAAAGGTATTGTTCATCATTTTTCCGAATTTAATGGATCTTTAATGTCAGTTTCTTATTCTTACTGTGAACTAAATTGAAAATAAACAGAGTACATTTTCCTTATGCCCAATCAATAAAAGACAATTGGTTGAATAAATATAATTTGGAATAATGCAAACTGTTATGAATTTTCCTTAAAAAATATAATCTTTAATAAAATCAAACGGACACAAATATTTAAAAACACTTACGAAACTAAGAAGAAAGAAAGCAAAATTTTTTAAAAATGTAGAAATTCAATAAAAGAACAAAACCTTATTATTAAATTTGTACATTCTGTAGCGATGATAACATCACTTACGTGTAGATACCCTTTAGGAAAATATCGTGTAGAACTCCAAACTTAAGATTAAAATGCAATTGCCTATAAATTCAGAAACTCACTCTTAGGTGCACATTTCTCTCCTCCAATCGAAATATTTAATAATTTTATTGCAAATATAATTTCCACAATCTGGCAGATAGAGAGTAAAGTCACAAATAGTCCCAACCAAAAGATAAATAACTAAAAAAGACGATTAATTTCAGACAAAAATCTCAGAATTTATTCTACAGACACTAAATCATTTGACGTTCGCCAAATATCATGTAAAGGAATCTTGATGTAACTCAAAATTAATAATGCATTATAAAATTCTTTCTGAAATAGATACATTTATTAAATAAAGATAATTTTGTTTTCAGTTTTGTAAATCTGATAATTTAAATGTATACATATAAGAAAAAGTTTGAACTTTGAAATATCTCATGTACAAAAATAATTTTTTTTAAATCGGTTTTTTCTATAAGTATATCACTTAAAAAGTATTGAAGCTTATGTGCTAAGATTTTTGTCTAAAAATTTTGGAATGTTTCTAAAAATATTTATCATCTCATATGTTAAAACGTGACTAGATATTCAAATTCCCCCATTCATTTGTCATAAATAATCATTGCTTTCAATTTTGTTTTCTTTACTTTCTGAACTACAGCAGGATATTATTTGTCAGAAGTTTTGAATGAGCTCATATCAGTTTGAATTAGGTTATTTTTTCTTTAATATATGTGATAAACTATTATATATTTATTTTAGCTTTACTTTTTAGAAATATTCAATTCTGGGTTCAGAAAAATGTATCAAACACATCTACTGAAGATAAATATGAAAAGGAAATAAATAAAAGCTGAATGACTACTAAAACAAATATTGGGAATTAGAAAGTCACAAATCTCTTGTATTTCAAGAGTAGATGTTTTTCCAAATAATTCACAAGCTTTCTTTAAATAAAAAATGTAAACAAAACAGTTTCATTATGCTGTTAATATAAGAAATGTTACAACTAGAAAACAAAATTTAATTTTTATAGTTTCAAGGCATATTTATTAAAATACAATAAGAATATTGGTAACAAGTTAACTTCTGTAACTTATGGAGATTATAATTAAATAACAATTCTTATGTAAAATTTATTTTAATTTGCTTAGCCGAGTGTAAGTTTCCAAAGTTATTGATTGATTAGTAAGAAGATTTTAAATATTTAATATAGAATAAAATTTAGTTATTAAAATCTTTAACTAATTCCAACTGTAATTCCCTTTTCATCAAAAATAATGGAAACCACTTCAAGTGTGTGTGTTTTTTCATTTGATTGTCAAAATTTTTACTTTTTATAATTTCGATAGAACATAAATGATCATATTTTAGAATAAATTCATAATTTATTATATTTTTTGAAAGCTGTTATATCATATTTGTAAAGGAATAACTTTCTATAAATTTAACTGATGTGGTAATTTAATGAGTTTGATTAATGCTTTAGATAGATATTATGTTGCATCATTCAATACTCTTTTATCCAGTGGATGGTATTTCACTTATAAAGGCATTAAGATTATCTTTAAGATAAGAGCCAACAATTAATGAGCTTTGATTATGTTCTCACTATCTTTACCTTTGAACATGATATTATGGATGGAAACTTTTATTTTCAAAATGTCAGACTTTCTAATTTTGTATTGAAAAGATTTAGGTTCGTTTACTTTGATGATACTTTATATGTTGCTTAATAAATTAATTTATCATACAAACTTTTAATGAAGGGTAAATTAGTTTGTTTACTGAGAAGTCAGAAGGCATGTGCCAACCTTTTATAATGACATAATTAAAAGCCATTAGAAACCTTTAACACTCCTTTAGAAACACACTGAAGGGCTTCAATCAATCTGGCATTGAATTAATATTTTATTGGGCATTAATTCAATTTTTTTCAGTTAAGAAGGAAACTGCAATATTTTATTCAATTTATTAGTAAATATAAAGCAACTAATATTAGTAAATAAATGGAAAGACCAATTAATCAACATTGATAGTCATTAGAAATATGCAGAATTCGAATTTAAATTCGATATAAATATGTAAATGTATTTATTTAACAAATCTTTGTTTCCGAATCATTTCTTGGTTAGTGAGTCATTTATAAAAACTTTAAATTAATTGTTTAGGTTTTCTTTTTTATTCCACATAAATTGCTGAGATTGCTTATTTTTTATCTTTTATGTTTATTAAAATAATTCATTGGATTCTTTTCTCATATAACAATTTATTTGATATTACAGACGTCTTGTTTATAAATAATGATGCCAGAAAAATAGTTTGAACTTTGAAAATAATGTCACATCAATAATAACACTTAATCTATTATTCTCCAATAAATATAATATTTTCTTGATTCGTTTGTTTATAATAACCTTCTTTAATCCTTGATGAAAGAAAAATAAAACTAATATGGAATAAGGAACACCAATTTTTTTCCACTTTCTGTCGCTTACTAAAAACATTTGGAAACATTTTGGAATTTTTTCTATATGTCTATTCGAGGATTGGCGACAGAAATCTCGTTTCATGCCAAATGGGATTTCTGTTTATTTTATTTCCTTCATGTTACTTCTATCATTTTATACCTACCTTATTTCTTCCATTTCAAATCCTTAAGAGCAACGGTTATTGAATGAAATGTTCACGAGGTTCAAACGTTCAACCACATTCATTCAAGTAAACCGTTTTGCTAGCTGTTTGATAAAATTCAAGAACTCAAAATAAATACATTTTTGGTTGCTTTAAATTTCAAAAATATATGTAAAGGGCATAGTATTTTTGCTTTACTACCAGCATATTTTGAAGAATTAGGAATACATTCTTTAAAAAAGGTTTGGTTTATAAAGAATTCTTATTATGTGAAATTATCCCTTTAGAAATTCAAAACTACTTTTTCGGGGAAAAAGAAACAGTTATTTTATGTAATCAGTTACCAATACACACGATAAATACACGAGACGTTGAAACATATTGAAGAAAGAATAAACAGAAAATTATTTTATTCATTGTTTTTGATTATTTAATACATATTGCAGATATAGTTTGTTATTTTCAGTTTGTTTAGTAATTAAAAAAAAATAAATGTTTCGACACTACATGCAATTACATTTATATAAAATATCAGCTCCCTATTAATAAATTTTTATTCTTATTTTTAATTCATAGTCAAATATCGTATGGTATATTTAGGAAAATTATAAAAAAAACACATCAATCAGTACATCAACTGCAAAATAGCTAATACCATATAAATGTAATCATTTGAAATACAAGAGCTAAAAATAATTACCATTTTTTTTTTCAAATGACGATGAATTTTTTTTGCACAACATTTTAGACAAACCTGTCCATTTTTTTTCTTTTTCTTTTTCTTTCTTTTTTTTAAGATTTTGTAAAAATGGTCTGGTATTCAGTAAAGGGAAAATTCACTTTTATTATAATTATAATATAATTATGAGCCATTGATTTATTAAAAGTTATTATTTACATCATGCAATGAAAAGTACCCGGATGTCTGATTTCTAATAAAAAATTCAATGCATGAATTAATCAAATATTACCGTCATAAAACAAGAGCTAATAATTCTTCTAAAACTTTCATAATAGTGTATATCCATCGAAAAGATATAAAGAATACTAATTCTGTCCCAGAGGACAATATAATATTCAAAACTAACTATTATAGTACCAGTAAATTTTTGTATTTATCAGTTTATACTAATCTATTATAATAAAAATGCAGCTCGAAATGCGTTGCTAAGCGCAAAACTGGAGAACGGCTCGACCGATTCGGCTAATTTTTTCAAAATATTTTCGATAAGACACGAGGATGGTTCTTATGGAGAGAAAAATTAAAAAACTGCGTGGAAAATAGTTAAAACGACTCTTTTCTTACTTTCCCGCCAAAAATCTTCATTTCCTTCCCCCACACAGAGTGAGATAGCAGGAAGTAATAAATTATGATTTGTTTAGAAAGAAATACGCGAAGTCAGTTGGTTTTCATTCATAGATAACGGGAAGTTTAAAAAAGAAAGAAAATACTTGCTTTTATGCAGCTGATTATACTGATTAAAAACATTCTTCTCAACGGACGTGAATATCATTTTCTTCGTTTTTATTCGATGATGTTTCATTTTTTAATATTGCTATTGATTGTGTTTTGATATAAAGTTTTTTGTTGTTCTTAAGGATAAAAATTCTTTTTTTTATAAATGCGACATTAAGAGCTCTTAATGTTTTAATGTTATTCTTAAAAAGATTTATATATTAAATGATTCTTTTTTATTAATTTTTTTTTTGGTGTTTAGTCTGTATGGATATTTTATCTATTCCTGCTCAAAATAAAGTCTAGGCAGCGAAGAAAAAAAGAAAAGGAAAAAAGGGTTTGTAGGAAGAAATGTTATAAATAAAATATAAATATAGAAAAAAAGGACTTGCAGAAAAAAAGGAAGAGAAAAAAAGAAAAGGGTGTGTGTGCCACTATTATTTCCTCTGAGCGCGGCATTCTCCAAGCTGTTTTTAAATTTTCGCATGTCTTGAAAACCAACTGTTGTTAGCGTTGTGTAACTGTTGTTAGTGTAACTTTATTTGTTTAGTGTGTTTACATTTAGACCCATGCCACCTATAAGACGCGAGCGCAGCAATTTGGGCCGTAGAACTAGAAATGCTACAAACCAAGCTAATTTTCAATCTACTTGGACTGCACAGCAACTTGAAGAACGAAATGAAATTGAAAGGATTATAATATTAGAATCACGTGCAATGAGTCGTGTTCAAGCTACTTTCAATATTTCACGTGCGGCATTCAGCTACGATGTTTCAATTGACTACAGTTCCTACCAATGCGTTGCTATTGGATCTATGAACTTAGTTTGCTCACATTGTAAGGCATTGAAATACAAGAATGAAGCAAATGGATTGTGTTGCGCAAATGGCAAAGGGAAATTAGTGCCATTGGTTCGGCCACCAGAGCCATTGTACTCATTGGTTTCAGGAATTGGTACGAATTCCATACAACATACAAAAATATAATAACTGTTTCCAAATGACTTCCTTTGGGGCAACAAATATATTTCGTGACAATTTCATGCCAACTTTTAAGGTAACAAGACTTATTTTAATTTTTATCATGTCAGAACATGATTTGTTTTTGGGAGGAGGGTTTTGACGTCAATATAAATCCGTAAGGGAAAATTAATTTTTTTTAAAAAAAAATAAACTTTTAATAACGTGTTGCCATTGCATTAATGAAAGCTGATAAAACTTATCATTTTGTTCATTTTTCTTTGATGTTGTTTCATTTTTTCATGTTTATATTGATTGTGTTCTGATAAAAAAATTATTTTATTGTTGCTGTTCTTAGGGATAAAAATTCTTTTTTATACATTAATGCAGCATTAAGAGCTTAATGTGTTTATTTTATTCTTGAAAGGATTTATGGAATCAACGATTCTTTTTATTTTCTAAGTGCTGTGAAACACGTACGTACGTAATCAGGCTACGAAAGCCCAATAACTTGAGACAGTACGAAGTCTGTCGGGGCAGCTAGTCATTTATATAATTATTAAACATTACTTGTTATATTGATAGAGATATCTTCTGTTTAATAAAAAAATGTAAATGTTTTTATTTTAGTTGAACATTTAATAAATTCTAGTATACTTAAATTTGTGAAAGAAATCAATAACATAATATAAGCCCAGAATAAAAATTGCTTAAACATAAATACTTTGCTGATTAGGTGGCTTCATATTAAAAGAAACCGGTTGAAGAAACAGAGTACATATTTTTGTTTTATAAAGGTTATCACTTTAAATTTCTGCGCTTCCGCGAATTGCAAATAACTTGTAAAATATAAACAAAATGCCAAAACAAAACTACAACAAACGCCGAAAAAATACATTCCATCATCCTTAACACTCTGCTGCATCTGCAAATCCTGCCTCTTTATCCTTCTGAGTCCCTGATTGGGTTTCAACAAGTTCTATTTATATGTAGCTAATCTCTTCAAGATTTTAGTCCCCTCCTTGATCATGAAATCATACCTCTTTCCTCTAATCTCTTGTTGTCCAGTCAATATTTATTAAGAACCTGCATCAGTTTGTATCATTTATATTTCAACTTGATAGGTCTTGAGTTTAAAAACTTCGTGTTCAAGCACTCCATACTCCAACACTCAAATCTACAATTATTTTTCAGAAATATAAATATTCGCAAATTCCTCGGAAATTCTTGAAATCACCTTTATTCAGTTCTGTAAGACTTAAAACGAAATAAATCTTCAAATTTCAGAAATTTTCTATGAGTTTAAAAAAATGATGTTATTACTTAAATTTTAAATATTAATGATCCCCTTGCAATAATCTAAACTAATAAATATTTTGTTAATAACATGAAAAATGATTTTTTAATTAAACCAATACAACAATATCCCATGATTTATTTTTAACAACATGAATTGCCCTTGCTTATGCACCGTTACAAGTGATCAGTCAGTGATTGAAGCCGAGAAAGCATCACATGCTTTTCCAATAGTGTTCTGGATGTTGCGGATAGTGCAAGGCCCGAACTCCGAATCTTATGGTTAGTAGCCGAGTATCCTACCGA
>JAOUZG010004540.1:798717-818135 GCA_026289955.1 Argiope argentata | reverse complement strand
ATGTATGTATGCATGTGATGTGTGTGTATGTATGAATGTGATGTGTGCGTATGTATATATGTGATGTGTGTGTATGTATGTATACATGTGATGTGTGTATGTATGTATGTGATGTGTGATAATATCGTGTTGGATAAATTTTAAAAGAGTACATAATAACGGATTGAATTTCATCAGAAAATTAAATATTCATCTTGGATGTGTCATTTCCGGCTGATAAAAATCGAAATTTGACCCTGAACAACAAATAAAGCTCAAAGTTCACATATTGGTCCATACATTGTTAATGATTAAAGAAGTCAATCAATTTTGGTAGGTGACTGAAAATGATGATGGAATCATGATAATTACGACTTTAGCATAACTTGAACTATGAAAAAGATATCAGGCTTCTCAAATAGCGATTAAAAACGATTTATCTTAAATTTAAAAGACGAAATGCTATACTTTCTGTAATTTTCAGCTAACATCTGAATAAAATTTGGTTTAATTAAGTCTGATAGGCATTATATCATTTTACGCGTTATGCAATTATTCATTATTTTCAAGGACATTGACTTATTTAAATGATTTTTAATATCTTTGAATAATATTTTAAAAAGATCGTAGATCATCGATTAAAATTTCTGTTCATCACTACTAATCTTTTATAATAATGAAGAAGAAAATATGTGTATGTTGGCGATGTACTGGAAAGACTATGTGACCTAAAACTATCCCATTTTGAGCACATATATTATTATAATTGCTATGTTTTCAAAATTTTAATTCAATAAAAAATATTCTGAATCTTTGCATTTTTCATAATAATATCTGTAAATATTAGAAAAAGTTACCGTTATTCTAAAATTTTAGAGAAATGCCATTTTATTGATGCTAACATAATTATAATACAGTCTTCTACTAAATTTTAGCAATTTTTTTTAAAGTGTATTTATCCTATTTTTCATAATCGATTTAATTTTTGAATAAAAATCAAACTGTTTTGGTGGTTTCATCAAATAATTAACAGCCTGAATTTTCTTTTATTGCTGAAAGCTAAAGAAAAGATGTTCTACCAATAATTAGTTAATAAGAATAAAGAAACCATCAAATTAGAATACTGTAAAATTTAGAAAATAAATAACTCAGACTCATATTTTTTTAATGGTTAAATAATGTCAAGAAGTAAAGTATGTTGGGCAAAACATATGTAAAACAATTGAAATAACACAGATTTAACTATTGATTTGGTAGCATCTTGATGATGATGTTATAGCTATACAATTTTACTGAAATTAAATGTAGATAATAATATTATTGAATCAACTGGTATCCAAATGCAACTAATTATTAAATATAAAGAGCATTAAAGGATAGAATACAATAAGGATGGATAGATAGATATCTGGATATCTGGATTCTAGAAATAAAATTTGTTTTGAAATAATTTCATACAGTTTTGAATTCATGAATTAGATGTTGTTAATTCATGCCTTGTCACATAAATTAGATTTAGTATGTTCTTTTTAATATTATTCTTGATTCATGAATTATTTTTACATGTATTTTTGTTAATATATGTCTTGTCATCTGAATTAAGTTACTGTGATTATTTTTTTCCAAAACTCCAATTATATTTTGAATAAGTGAGCCATATTTTATACGTATTTCATAATATAAATTATTCTTTAAGTAAAATATTCTTTTTTGTATACATTTAAAAATGTTATAAACTTGAAACTTTTTTGTTTTGAATACTTGAGTGGTAAATTCCGAGATTCCATTTTTAGTTGTTGACCTGTTAACAATGCTTTTAAGACAATGAGTTGCACAAATAGCAAGAAAAAGTTTTCAATTTGATTTGTGTCAATTACTTCGTATTCACCCTAATTGAACTTTAATAAAAGGCTTTAAACCATAAGAAAGTTCAATAAATATATATAAATAAATATTTTTTTTATTTATCAGGGTTTTTTAAAAATTGTTGAAATAAATATGTTTTATCATCCAGTTTATCAAACATATACACAGATCTGTGTGGCATCTGTCCATTTACAGAAATCAATAATTAGAAATGGTTGAATCTAGAATGCAAGTGATCCTCTTACGAACGATAATCAAATTTTCACTGGATGAATGTGATCAGAGGATGTCTAATCAATCAAACTTCTGATATATTAAAGAGAAAATACTGACATCAATTACGGGGTTAATTTGATTAATTCTTATTACAAGCAAGTAATTTTCTCATGAGGGTTAGATTGACTCCCAACTATTACTAAACTTCCAGTAACATCCCGTTGATGAATTGCAAAATTAATCACATTAGCTGTTTACCTTACTTCAAAATTTTGGATGAACTTTAAATAGTGGATTTATCATTAAGCTTATTATATTTTAACGAGAAATACTGTTCGAAATAAGTTGTTTTAACATAGAACGTTACTCGTACTATATTCAATTAATCACACACACACACACACACACACACACACACACACACACACACACACACATCATTTTTTATTATTTTCATTATTAATTATCATTATTGTTCTTATATTGATAAATCTATTTTAAATGCTAGAAATTTATTATGAAAAAAAAATTCAAAATAATTTTAGAAGCAAAAATAATAGAAGCAGAAAGCGAATAGTTATTAAGTGCTTATGTTTTTTTATGCCAATCATAAATAAAAAAAATGAAACATTATATTCTATGGTGATAGGATTTTTATCGAATTTAGCTTAAATAGTTTCCGTATATTTATCATAATTATAAGCAAAATAGGAAAATTACATTTGAGAGCTAAATATCCTGCATTATTTTTAAATGCTTGTAATTTTAAAAATAATGAGTAGTAATACACTTTATGAAGCGTATTTAGGATATTTGTTTCATACATAGTTGTTCAAACATTTGAGAGTACAGCTTATTTTTACTTTATAAAGCTGACATTCAATATAAATAAAACATTACTGAGAGGTGCAAAAATGTTTTTATTTTTACACATAATAAATGTTTTAATTTAAAGCAAAAATAATGAACAATCAACTAGAAACTTCTAAATTGGAAAATTTCTGAAGCAGATATAACTAAGAATATGCAGATTTTTACCTAAAAATTGGAAATACATCAATGAAATTTTTTCTATAACTTGCATAGACAGAATTTTTCAGTATTTAGTTGCATGTATTTTGTCTTTTATAATGTCTAAACATCGTGATGATGATTCGACAGATTTTTGGTGGTATTTGAAGATAATTTATTCCATTCTCATCGAAACCCTTGTAAATGGATTTTGTTTCTAATTTTATGTTTTGTGAACATTGTTTTGAGTGTGGTCGACATGTATTCAATGTCATTGATGTTGACGGACTGAAGTGGGGTGTATAACTGCTGTTTAGATGCTATTGTAAAAGTCAAAAAACAAGCAAATAAATACTGGCACTTTCTATCAATGCGGGATACTATAAAATTTGCATTGGTGTATTCTAAAGGTTTTGAGGAAATAATCTGCATAAGTTTAAATAAATTGTTTCTAAAATTTTCCCATTTTGAAGTTTTTAGTTTATTGTTCTTTATTTTTACTTTAATTTAAACTATTTGTCATTTGTAAAAAGAAAATAAATGTTGGCACTTCTCTGTAATAAATGATTTATGATGAAAATCGGATTCACCAAGAAAAAACAAGATGTACCTATTCTCATTTGTTTGATCCACTGTGTATAGATAACTTGGAGGAATATTTCGCGCACTTTAACGAAATAAATCATACTTATTGTTCTTACAGTATTTCCCAAAACAATCATTTCAATTACATTTCATTAATATAAAGCTGGCAAGCAGTGTCATAATTTAACCTATTGTGTTTTTGCTTTACGTTTATTAAATAATGAATGTTGAAAAATTTTTTAAAAAAATTATATTACATTAAGACTTAATTTCTTTGAAATATTAGTAATTAAAGCGAGAGGTAATTTAGAAAAAAAAATGCTTATTCACCTTTAATGAAATTATTTAAAATTTCACATCTATATGTTATTATAAATACCTAGTTGCAATTAAATTACCTTGAAATTAGTTGATACTTAAAGGAACTGAGTTTTATAAAAAATAGTGTTTTGAACAAAAAAAGATTCAAAAATTATGCACAAATGTAAAAACAATTTATGGTAAAATGCTATATTCCTTGTTCTAGTTAATTGTTACCTTCCATAATCAAAGGCAACAATTATTACAAATTCTGATAATTGTTTAATTTCATACAAGGAAAAATAACATAGAACGCTTTGGGAACAAGTTCTATCTACATGAAGTTAATTTCTTTAAAAATGGATAATTAATTAAAAATATTTTTTTATCATTTTCTATTATTATCTATTTATTGTGAATCCAATAAATAGTTTTATCAATTAATAAATTTGAAAAGACATGAAAGTCATGCCATAATATGACATGTTCTATAAACGAACATGCCCTTGTTTCCCTTAAATATTTCAAGATTTCGAGAAAGGAACTTCCAATTACGAACATAAAATTAACTTAATGAACATTTCATGTTAGAGTGCAAAATGATAAATGCACAATCGTTAAATCATTAATTAAACCTAAATTAGTTTGTTTTTTAAAATGTCATTCTTTTGAACCATAATCATCTATTGAAGATAGAATCGATGCAAAATCAACTTTTGATTTTGCTTACCAAATGAACTTGAAGGCAATTGACATTCGATTGCAGATCGAATCTTTTGCGACGGAATGTTATTAAAATCATGCATATAGTTCAGAAATTTGATTTTGCAAATAAATACCATGGCCCAAAGTGTTTCGTCATTTTTGCCTATCTAACTTTCTGAAAACATAATTAAAATTAAAAATTTCTAAAAGAAATGTAAATTTCTATAAATAACTTGGGATTTCAAAACAAATAAAAAAAATGTCATCTTTTCTTAAAGGAACATAAATAAAAGACCACCATCGTCATACTAAGCTATGGTTCATTCTATTTTTCAGAAAGAATTTTTTTTTGTTTGTCTTGGCTTGCACTCCAGGCTTACGCCTTAGGATACACGAGCATAAAAATGTCAAAGACAAAAGTGGGTCTTTGAGTTTTGTGAAATGAAGAGAAGAAAAACGTAGTTTCGTCGACTCTGGGGAGTTCAGCCGGCAACAAATATCTGATAAACTTTAGGATTTTACTTCAAAACTCCGCAGAGAGATTTTGGAAAATTCTAGAGGATTGCCAGGTTTAGTTCAAAGATTTCGAAGGCCTGAATCGTGAAGATTATAAAGAACTTTGAAAATAAATATTGTTGACGTAGTAAGAAGGATTTTTCTTTGTGAAGCAATGTAAAGCAAAGAAATAGTCAACGATTTAAAAAATAAAAAAAAATTCCAAAAGGTCCTGCTTTATATTTCCATTCCTACTTTATAAAATCAAACTCTTTTATTGTATATTGTAGGAAAACAACTCTCCTGTAAAAATATATAATAATTTCTAAGCATTTCTAAAAAGTAAATATAATTCAGATCTATTCATGACTTTAAGATTGTTATAGTGGCATTACTTGCTACAAACTTTGAATTAAAGTCCATAAAATATGGCATAACTTTAAAAAAAATAGAAATAAATAAGCATAAAATTTTTATATTTTATTAAATAAAAAACCTAAACTGACAAATTATAGAATAATTTCATAACATTTCTAAAGAATGAATATCATACATTTTTATTCCTGACCTTAAATGTGTTGCCATTTTATTATTTAAAATTTGAATTAATGTCATTAATGTACAACATGACTTCAAAGAAAAATAATTGGTGATAATTAATTCATATTGATCATACATTTTTAAGCAAATAAAATAGTATTAATTTTTATTTGTAAAACACGATGAATTGTTCTTTTAATATATTTTTCCATCACTTTTTTTGGTTACTAAAAATTATGAAGTCGCAAGCAGTATAAAATATTATATAAGTCACATAAATTGCAAATCCGTATTAATAATCTGCCAATCAGAAACAATAGCATGTAACGTACTGTGTTTATCTTTATTGTAAGGAAAACATTGCAATACATTTTTAAGATATTTTTATATTACAGGTAAATAGTTGAAATTCATATACTATCCTTAATAAATAATATTGTATCAATGATACAAAATAAAAGAAAATCCAGCTATTTATTTCAGTTTTCAATTCATTTTTAACTGAACTGTAATCATCATTGCTTTTTCAATTGCATTCAAAGAGTGTAAAACTGTAATGAAGTTGAAATTAAACAAAAATATATTGTTTCAATAAATGATATTTGAATGTCCAGACATCTAACCATAATACGATCTTAAATAGTAGTCTGTAAATTCAATTAAGATAAACGATAAAAGAATAGATAGATAGAACGATAAAGAATAATAAAAATACGGAAAAATACCCCAAAATAATTTTAAACATTAGTATTTATATAACGACAGGTTATATTTCCTAACTTCTGTTTATTAGAAAATAGTATGAAATATTAATAAATTTGAGTTATTTATTTTATTTCTATGAAGGCTTAGATTCATAGCTGAAGAAATGATGAATTCAGAATAATATTAAATAAAATTCTTTTTTCTTAGTTCAGGAAGAATTATGAAGAATTTGGAAATATAGTCACATTCCAGCAATTTGAGAAAACTACCATTTGTTTTGTATGCATAGAAGAAAACGATTAATTTTTTTAAATATTAAATGTTTGAATGAGGCAAAGATTTTAGCAATAATAGCCAACGTCCAAAAGGTGATTCATTCAGTAAATGTCAAAAGACTTAGAAAAAAGCCTTTACGAGGATTTGAAGATTTTATTTATTATAAATATATTTTTGAAAACCCATTTTATTTTCAATATAAAATTAAGATAAATTAATGAGCCAGCTTTCTGGCACAGAGGTAGAGCATCTTCATTGTGTTCTGGGGGTCCCATGGTCAATTCCCTGTTCGGGCATGGTTGTACTTCTGTGTGCTATCTGTGAGATGTGTGACTGTTTCCCCTCGTCAAAAAGGGCTGTGCAAGCAAATGTGGCCAACGTGTAGCTTAGTCGTACTCTTGGCCCTAGCTGGCGATACTTCAAAAACAAGAGACGCTCCTTTCGGCTTAAATCTGTTGCTGTATCAGCATGGGGCTTGTCCATGGCAAGTGCCATACAATAGATAGATTAATTTCTGCATTAAAGTTTGACTAATGCTTTGCTTAAGATTAGAAAAGACCTATGAGTAGAAGAAAATTATAGCAGTTATTAAATTGCATAAAGTAATAAGCATATTTTAAAAATAAACAGCAGTAAATCAAATGCTACTAGCTTTTGTGAAAGAAAAGATTAATTCACTCGAAAGCAATATAAAATGACGGAATAACATTCCCATGTGAAAACATTCACCACCGTCGATGGTAATTTAAAATATCTTTCAAGAAATTCAACTATTATAGTAACTTTCAAATTTAGGTACTAAAGTGTCGAAATGCATTATGGATGTCAGTCCTGATAGCATTTCCGGGGAGATAACGGTTATGACCCCCAGCCTTAATTTGAAAGTTAGAAGCGATTACTTACCGGAATGTCTCTGTTAGCAAGACGTGAATGAAGGAATTTCGATCACAGTATTAGACGGTGCCCTAATGAATGTCCAATAAAATTCGGCTTCATTTGTTGACCAGTATGGTCACTGGCATCGTGGCATTTGCTTAAGATATGCAAGTCAATACTCTAGGGAAAAGTTAGAATTCCTTTCATGAGCTATAGTGGGATTGGAGCATTCATTTTCCCCTTAATAATGCTTTAATGTTACAATAGAAGTATTTATTTATTTTTTTGATCAGAAGATGTTTTCAGTGATTTCTTTGAATAAAATTAATTCATAACTAAAAGCTGAATGTTAAACCTTTAAGATAATTTATGAATGTAATACTTGATCTAACCTTAAAATGTGGGTTACCTATTGCTTTTACATTAAGGTTGTCATCTTTTGTTGAGCTGTGAAAAGTAGAAAGTATATGCAAAATTAAAATATCACAAATAGAATAACATTAAAAAATTATTTTAAAGGGAACCGATATTTTAATTAATGGTATTTTTTAAACAAACGGAATAAGCAATCATTTTCAGAAAATAATAGAAAAAATAAAATTAAGGAACTATTTAAAGCATGATGTTTTAATATTTTTTTTAAAATAACTTTTTAAAAAAGAAGGTTAAAGCTAATTTTCTATATAATAATAATTCCTATTGATGATTTATGAGAAACTTGAACAATTAAAATCAGAATGTATCTTAAATTTGTATATTTATTGGGTTGCATTGATGTGTACCATTGATAATTCTTGTTTTATCGAATAAAAATATTTTATATTGATTGAATAAGCTTAAGTGTAAAAGTAAAAAAATACATTTATGCTTATTCCAATATATTTTATTAAAATACAGTCAGATACATTCATGAAATGCAAACTCGTAGCGATTATATTTTCATTCCATAAATTTAATGCATCCTGCAAACTTTCTATGTTGCCATTTCATAATTCCTAAAAAAATATGATTCGGCAATAAACTGTTTAATACATGACTTTACATGCGGAGTTAAGCTCATTGCACCAAATAGACAAAAAAACTTGAAGAAAGAAATGCCCATTTATATTCAGATTCTAATATAGACGATTGAAAATTTAGATATATTACAGTTAAATGAATGTGATATTTTTTATTTTATTTTCGCCATATTTAATTACTTTTTGTTAATAAAATTTTAACATTCTGTTGCAAAAGGATGTTCTTAATTATAATATTAAGAGCCCTTTGCTATAACTTTTATAAGAAACATAAAATAATCGATTTTTTTTAAAATAAGTCCGATTTTTTGATTTTATTTTAGAATTTTAACACAAAAAAATTAAAAACTGCAAATTTTCTTAGTTTGAAAAGGTATGTTTTCCTATTCATTAAAATTTAGGCTTAGAATTTTATTTTGACTGAATAAAATTCCGAATCCTCTAAAATTTAATATTTTGCATTTCTATCAAAAGAAGATCAAAACAGTTTTGATTGAAACTTCACAGTTTTCGCAGTTTATTACTTTGTGTTAGTATAAAAGGTTCATCTTTTCATGTATTTTAAATACTTAAGAATTTTTTTCTAAGGGAGGATAGGGAATAATAAAAGAATTCAAAGTTTTTCATACATAATGCATGTCTTACAAATGCATTTAAAGAGAATAAAATTCCTTTACAGAATAAAGTACATTTTAACTTAAGGGATTACCCAAGCTTTGAAACTTGGTAAATTCAGTTTAGGGATCTTGAAGAGACGAAAGTGTTTCTTGTAGGCTCAAAATATAAGCGGTACTATTTATGTGTGTTTTTTTTCAAATTCCATGCCCTTAAATCATATAGAGAAATGTTTTTAATTATAAATTATAAAGTATGTCAAACGTTACTACATATAGATAAATTTATTTTAAAAATAACATTTTGAAAATTCAGTTTTATCCCAAATAATATAAATTTTATTTAATCCTCTTTTGAATATAAAATGAAATGGGCCAGGTTAAAAAAATACAAACAACTATTTTTTACAAAATTATTTTTTTCATGTTATCAAATATATTATTTAAATGCCTCAAAAATGCTATTATTTATGATAAAATGAAATTTTAATACTAATAAAAAGTATTTATAGTCTGAAAGTTGGCATGAAAAGTACAGTGTCGGGTATGTTATATTACTTAAACTATTTACTTTCACCAACCATAATCATGTAAAAATTGCCCTTTTTTAAGTCATTCTAAACTTCTGGGGTAATAAATTAAAACTAGTACAATTACTTTCAATGAATTTAGTTTTTAAACTGGATTTCGATAACAGTTTAATATTTTTTGATCCAACAACGGTTTTAGATTCATCTTGAAAATCAAAGAAAAGAAGAAAAAAAAATCTTCTTTTCCCAGATGCTGTAAATTTAGAAATCTTGTTTTCAATCTGATTATTAAATCTTTATCTAAATCGAACATCCGTTTCATTTAGTACTTCTAATAGTTCGCAAAATGTATAACATTTTTTTTATTAATATAATGAATTAATACTTGAAAAAATACATTCATGAATAAATAGCGATATTTGCAAATTTAAAAATATCAAAGTAGCAATACCGTAAAAATGAAAAATAATCATTGATTAAAAATTCAATTTTGTAATAAATTAATAATACATGTAGGTACTAAAATGGGAGTTTTTAATAATCAGAAGAAAATCCTCGTCTTTGCAATTTACTTCGTGTTTACAAATTTGAATATTGTAATAATATCTGCTTGTCATTCGGTTCACATTTATGGCGCTAAGAATTTTCAATGTCATCTTTTTACAATTATTTGTTCAGTTGAATTTGAAGAATAGTTTAAAAAAGAAATTTAATATTTTATTCAGCAATAATTCTGCAAATAAAACTTTATTTGAAGAAAACAAATGTTCAGATATAAAAAATTATGTTAGGATATAAACATTATATTATAAAAAAATAGTAAAACTTTATTAAATTCCATTCTATTACCGATGAGGGAATCGGAAAAAAATGCATATTAATGCATCAATTCTATATTTTTTTTATTAAAATATTATTTATTATTTGATAACTTACCCAAATATATTGCAGCTTAAGTGAATTTCTATTTTAAATATAACTAGTGATAACTGAATTTTTATAACCTGAAATAGTTTTATTTATTAAAAAATTATCACGTTATGTATGCAAATAGAAAAATGTAGTTTTTAATAATATTGAAATAAAATGAGATTAAAATAAAAATATATAAATAATAATATTAGAAATCAGAGTGCTGAGATTATTTTTTTAAAATATGGGTCATCTGAAGTCAACTTACTATTTATTTATTTTTTTGAAATTGTATAAAACAATTAAATTCTTTCCAATCCAAAATATTTGAAGCATATATATTTTTTTAAAAAAATCTAATCAATAATATTCCTTTATATTTCAGGAATGTATCCATGTCATATTTCATTTCTATATCCTAAATATTAAGAAACGTGTATTTAAATGGCTATTTTTCATAGCAGCTAAACTATTTTTTATCTGTTAAATAATCCACAAAGTTAGGATTCTTTCACGTGCATTTACGCGCAATTTGGTGCCTTCAATAGCAAATGCGATATCGCCAAAGGGAGCAGTAAAAGTGATAAATGAGAAATATTTTTCATTTCTGTCAGGATCACGGCAATGTCTGAAAGTTAGTAATAAGAGCATGTTCGGAATTTACTTTTAAGAAATGATTTATAAATTTTTCAACATCCCCAGTGAGAAATTATTTCACTTTATCACAAAAACAACCTGCTTTAACTAAAGGCCTTACTGTAAAGGCGCACTCCATTCATTTTTTCTAAGTGTGTTTCTAAAGATTAATATTCTTGAACAGTGTATTTTTCATTTGAGGATTTTTAAATCTGGTGATAATGTTTTAGAAGGACGATAACGCTTAAAGCAATGCTACATGCAGCAAAGAATTAATTTTTTCATACCCAAGGCATATATATTAACCCAAAGCATTTATCAATGATTAGCATCATTGTATCGTTCAATCATAAATTGAATAATGCAATCCAATACTTCACTTGATCGAGTGATGTAAATCCAATGTACTAATAGATGTATAGTTTGAAAAAGTTTAGATTAAGATTTTGGTGAATCTTTACTTTTTAAGATCACCAAAAAGTCATATGACAGAAACTTTTGACTATCTGCTTGCGTTTTATAAATGATTTAATCTTGACCGATGAAATCTTACAAGTGGTCTTTATATGGAATTTTAAAATTTCTACAAAATTTTGAGCTAAAACCATTTAAGAGAAATCTATCTAAAAAAGGATGTTTTAGAGAATCATTTGAAAAATAGTTTGTAAAAGAATTACAATTTATTTGGTGATTTATTTCAAAATAATAATTCTAGCAAGATTGATATACAAGCTTCAAAGCATATATATCACTCACGGAATCATGAAATGCATTCATATATATCATAAAACGAAATGAATGAAACCGTTAAATCCATTTTTAAGCTTATAAATGTCTTTTTTACCTAATTATTTGTCTTTCTTGAACATTGCAATTTATAAAAGTACTAAACTTGAAGGCTTGAATCTGATATTGTGTCTTTTGAACAAGCTTGAAAATTTTTACTACACTTATCACCACATTCATTTACATTCAGTCTGTATGTTTGTCTGTATGCAGAAGAACATGCAAAATAATAAAGGTGAGACCTGGTGCAGTGTTACGAAGATTAAAATTGATACATGATTTGATCATCAAAATTATAGATTTCTATGAAAGTTTGAACCAAAAATCTCAAAGAGATGATCATCTGCTCATTTTCTTATATATGAACGATATAGTTAAAAAATTAACGAATCAGTTTGACATTTTGAATTCAAAAATTATTTATATTATATTACAGAATCACTGACTGTAAAAAAATTACGGTTAACTGAAGGAATAGAAACTTGAGTGCAAATCATATGCTATGCTTTGTTAACAAATGATTCTGAGAAATAGACTCCGCCTCTCCAGCTCATTTATCTCCAGATTGAGAAGGGGAAAGTCATAATAGTCACTAAATGACTTATATAGTCTTCAAGCTTCAACAGGTACCATTATTCTTTGGGTCGTGAAGGAAGGCAAGTGAAGGGAGACTCCAAAAAGGCATTCTTTAACTAAAATATGATCTTTTATGGGTACTTACGTGTAAGGCCGTCTTCGCCAATCATCGCCAGCGATTTAGTAACTCATTGGCGGCGGATTTAAATTTGGCGATAAAAATCAATGGATTACAGCATTGCCGGATTGCCATAATTGTCGGTTTAGCAACTCATTGGCGACGACTGCAAATTTAGCGATAAAGTTGGGCAGTCTAATTCGTAAGTATCCTTTTATGTAGCAAGACACCTATTTCTGTTTTAACAAAATCAGTTTAAAACATCTTGTATTTAATATAAGTCCTGTTCATCATAATAATTTTTTCAATAGAATATTTCCATCTGCTGAGCCTTTATCTTATTTAAATATTGACTTATACTTGCTAAAGATCATTTTTACAAGTATATAATTGTTTCTATGTGATGCACAAATGGGTTTAAATGCAGTAAAAATAGTTAAAATTGTAATCAAGTAGATAGTTTTAAGAATGCATATAAACTTTTTAAAATAAATAAAGCATAATTATGGATTCTTATTATCCTTATCTTTTTAATAAATTAGAAAAAAAATTATCCTTCTAAGAAGACAAATTATCCTCCTGAATATGCAACTAAACATATGCTAGAGGATTAAAATCAAACTGACGTTACTTAAACACTTCTATTCTCTCTTCTTGTGATAGTATCTGAAATAATTTTTTTATTACTCAGACGAATAGGCCGATGTTTTAATGGAATTAAATTGGACACTTTACTAACAGATGGAGCTGAAACGGAATAAGTATAAAGATACACGTTGAAAATAAAGGAATAAGAAAATATTTTATATATTTACACATTTACACATACTACTGTATATTTTTATATGCATGCCCTAGAAGTAAATAATATTCTGAAAGCGTATAACTGTATTAAAAACGATTGCATGTAGTACTTCAATAGCAATGAAGAATGCATTTTCAACGATGCTGGCTCTCAAGACTACTTGATTAGGCGCACATCCTCTCTAAATTCGATTTTTTAGAAAATTTAGGTAGACATAAGTCGGTACCTTCAGATCTGGTGACCTTGCAAACCAATCTAGAGAGAAAATATGCAAAATGACATATTCATCAGAAAAATGATATTAAATCACATTATTTCTGTGTCATTAACATTGGCATGGCCAAGCAAACTCTTTCCCTTAACGTTGGAACAACACGACCCACCAAGAGTGTGCTATATTGTTTAATGGTAACTATGGAGGAACTTTACGATCCCACTTACTGTGACGTGGAAGGTTGTTTACTCTCGAAGATATACACGCCAACAATGGATTGCCACAAATCAGCAATTTGGCCTGGAATATGGGGACTGTCGTGGCTATATTTGCACGCTTGAGGATAAATGGAACTTCATACACGACATTCCTGTGTGTTCAAAGGACCCTTTAATCGAAAATTAACTTAGTCTATCCATAAGATATGCAGCAATTGAGGTTATGTTCCTAGTTGTCCCCTTTCATGTCAGATTACCTGTTACTTTAAACTTACGCATCTTGCTCTTAACTTACGAATATTGATTCTGTTCTTATTTTTTTCATCAGCCGATAAGCATGACATTGCTAAAACATTGTATACATTCTGATAAATGAGTTTATCGATCTCATATCAGTAGGTAGAAAAGGAGAGTTCTGGCCCACTTTGACCTCAGTTGACCCCGGCTGAAATGGATGATAGCGAAACGCCTTCCTTGCAACTCCTTCGAAAACTGATAAGGCTTATCTTTCTTTTCGGACTTTGATTATTTTTTGGATTTTTGGAACTTTGAATAATTTTTAAATAAAATGTCTCGAAATGTTAGCAATCATTTTTTTTTTATTAACTGATTATTTCTTTTAGAAATTTTAAAACTTGTCTAAATTTCTCGCAGCTTCGATTCACTGTGATTTTGCACACATACTCAAAATGAAGTCAGTCTTTCTAATTTATTTCTTTAATTATTATTTTTTATTTTGTTACCACAATCATTTCTATCTTCTTTTGTGGGGATGCTAAGATTTTAATCATTCTGAAAAGTGTTTGTCTAGATTAATTCTCATAAAAGTAGTATTTAGGAATATTATCATTACAAATAATTAATAAAAAACTAATTTTTTTAAGAATATACTATTTTTCCTCACTTTGAAAACTTCTGGTAGTTTGAGAAAATTCTTAGAAATAGAGTTTCATAGATTTAAGTTCCCTTTTTTCTCCTTTTATGTTCGTGAATATTTTTAATCTGTTTTCAGGAAAATATGAACACAATTCAATCTTTGTCACCTCTATGAAAAGTTCACTTAGCTTGCCTTTTTTTTACATGAAATCAGTTTTATAAGGAATTTTTTCTTTTAATTTATTAGCTTTGGTTACCTTTTCTGACCTGTTAAAAATTTGCTTTATGCGTTGAGCATTGACTTTCAAATGAAAAGACATTGACAAAGTATTTATTTCTTCAATAAAATTAATAACTGATAATTAAAAAATGCTTTGATGCGAATAAATTTTCCTTAAATAATGAAAGTAAACTCAAATTCTTAATGTTCTAACGATTTCACTAAGATCAAAGCATGAAACTAATTTAAAGTTCAGCACTGTAAGGGAAAAAAATAATAATAATTAGAGAAATAGATTTTATTTTAATGATTTTCAAGATTCAATTATTTTATGAGGATCTATTCTTCTTCTGATTTTTATCTTTGACTTATTTTTCTTACTTGTTTTAAATGCTCCCTATTGCATTAACATAATCTTTCAATATCATAAATACCAGTGTATATCATCAATAAAAAATGAGAGCAATTATATTATAACTTCTTGAACGTGAATAACTGTTTTTCATTCATGATTAAAATTATTCAAATTGAAATAGGAATTCCGTCCTTCTATTAAATTCGAGCATAGCAAAACGGAGCACTATTTGCCAAGTTCACAGTTCTTGATGAAAAGTTCTTTCTGCCTAGAGAAACAGACTTCATTTTTTCCTTACAGGATTGCGTTATTATCTTAAGCTTTAAAAATTTTATACATTAATTGAGCAAATGCCTAAAGTCAAATTTATTATTCCTTAATTCCTTAAAAAAGATCGATGTGTTAACAGATTTTTAATCTTACCTTATTAATTCTTGTATGATTAACATTAAAAGGAATGTATTTTAATCCGCGGCCGCGTTTACTTCAGTACTTCTTTGCTGATCATTTTATCTTCAGAAATCTAATCTTATGCCAAAGAAACCAAAATATCGATCATTGGTCTAAATGATTACGAACTCGCTATTCATAGTATTAGATCATATCAATTTAGAATTAAGTTGGCAATATATAGTTACTAAAATATTACTCGTGCTGAAATATATGAATATATGCAAATTAGAAATTTAATTTCTTTTACGTTTAATTTCATTAGATTTAGTTTTATTAGTTTCCAAATATTTATTTCGATATAAAAAATTATTATTATTATTATTTGAATTCTAAACCAAGAAATAAAAGTTTAACAAAATTACTCGTAGATTTTTCCCCCTTCTTATTTTAACAACAATCTGTCTATGTTCTAGTTTTCTTTTTCTGTAAAATTTCATTCTACAATAGTAAGATCATTCTGAAAAGAGATTATTCTTGGTTTAAAGAAAAATTGTTGGAGAAAGAATTTGTTGTTAATTTTCAATGGTTACTTCTTTTTCAAAAATTCGATCGTTTTGATTTAGAACAAAATTCGACCTCTGTATACTCTCATCCCTACGCTTCTTCAAATTTCAATCGCTTTTTCAGAATGTCATTCATTTCCACTGATATCAACTATATTTCATTTAATTATACTCACAAAAACCAAAATAAGGATTGTTTAACTTTTTTAATAATTTAATTTTGTTCTAAAGTTGAAACTTTAAACGATATTTTTAAAATTCACTGCATGATTTGAATCTTACCTGTTCACAAGTTTTAATTCTATATTCGCATATAAGATCTAGGATTTTACATTCATTCATGCCTGGCATAAAAGAATATTTTATATATGATGAGGATAATAATTCGCTTCTTGTGGTGAAGACATCTTACATTAAATTCATCAGTCAAAGAACTTTTCTAACATATTTTTTTTTTTCAAAATGTCTGCATTTTTTGATTTCGAACATTAAAAATTCTCATCGCTGAATGTTAGAAGCTCCCGATTTCATCCGCTCAACCATGAAGACTAGACAGATAGACAGCTCAAAATTTGTTTGAAATATAGTAGAAAAGATAAAAGGAATGCATGTTTTAACTGCTGCCAGTAATTATTTGTTTACCCATGTGCGTCACCGATTATTTTTATCAAAAAGGTTTATTCGATTACATATACTAGTCAGCATGATAATTCTTATCATGCATTCTTTTACCCGAATAATGCTTTGAAATCCCGACACCTTCATAAAATATACATGCCAACTGTACGAAGGAGGAACAAGTGTCGGCACATTCAGTCTTTAAAATATAACTATATTTAGAGATTTCTTTCAAAACAGAATTTTATTCGGATGTCAAAATTCTCCTCGTATTCCTTGGGATATGGAATTCGTCGATATAACTATGATTTTGTCAACTTCATTGGTGAAACTTCCGTCTTTTCAAAGGTCAAATTGCATCAAAGATGTCTTAGTTTGATACATCTGCAATGAAAAAACCAAAATGGACAAATCGAGTCACGAACAAATTGAGTACGGAACAAGCGTAGTGTTTTCGAAACTTTACTATTTTACTTATTGAATTAAATTTTTGGTAACAAACTTTATTCAGAAAAAAGTGCAGGCATTAAACATAAAGATCAATTTCATTTTAATATTAATTCCCATATATTAGAAAATACATCAGAGATGTGAAATTTGTCCGAGATCCAGTGCCTTGGCAAGTGAATAAGGGTGATTTCTTAGAATTACCACTATGTTCATAGATTTTTTAAAAATTCTATCTTGAAAAGTTGGTATAGAAAAAGAAAAAAAAATGTATTCACTCTGTTAAACGATTTTAGCATTGAAAAGTTACTTCGTATTTATGCATTTATTACTTTATATAAATATGAGGAATTTAAAATTTGTGTAGTTATCATTTTTATCTTAATGGGAAAAAAAAAGACTTCTGTTATTACAGAAAATCCTGAATATCTAATCAGTTCTGAAGAAGTTAATATTGTTTTTTTTTTTATAAAATTATTATTATTTTTTTTTAGAATTTTCGAATTCTTACCCAAGAAATAAATCTATTGCTAGGAGATTTTATTTCTTCTTATTTTTTTTAACAGGAATATGCCCTTTGAATACCCCCAGTTTCCCTGTTCTGTAAAATTTCATTTTACAAAAGTAGAATCAATCTGTTGCAGTTTGTGTGAAAAACGTTTCCATCTACAATCTAATCTGGAGAAGCACGAGAGGATAATTCACAGAACCAAGTCTCACGAGTGTTTCAAGTGTAGAAGGAATTTCACGTGCATCTGCAATCTAAAGCGTCATAGTGAACAGCATGATGATGACTACCGAAGAAGGAAGAGGCAGAGGCAAAGTTCATCTCTCCAGCCGGGTCCCTCCGGTCTTCAAACGGGTGGTGCCGCATCAAGCAGGTCTGAGTCAAGATCAACTTTCAACACATTTGAAACCATTAAAATATATCCCAATGTCACCGTTTCAAAAGACTTGGAACTCTTCTTACCCAAGTGTGAATCAAAAACCATAGAAATTATTGAAAGGAGATCACGAGAGGAGCGAGGTACTAAATTTTATCAGGATACTAAAGTTCGTTTCGTGAGAAATATAGCAGAAACAGAGCTCGGATTTTGAGAATCCCATTTTCGCTCCAAATGTCACACTTGTCTATTGAACGAACCTGTTGAGGAGAAAGTGAAGCAGGGGTTTGAAAAAATTAAAACATCATGCGAAGAATTCGAGGGTCGAGGTAGTGGTTGCGTTATCGACGAAATATTATTTCTCAAAGTGAACACCTGTGTATATCGCCCATTAGCCGCATCCACTTATATCCCACTCCCACCTTTTATTACGAAGAAGAAGGCTGTCTTAAATATTAGAAATTCCGACAACAAGTGTTTCCTCTGGTGTGTATTGGCCGCTCTTCATCCAATTAAAAACCATCCGTATCGAGTGAAGAATTATCTTCCGTTTGTGAAAGACATTAATATCTCAAATCTATCCTCCCCCTCTCCAATATCTGAAATCCCGCGATTTGAAAATCTGAACAATATTTCGATTAATGTGTTCGGGTCTGATAGAGTAATTTTCCCTTTGAAAATCGCAACTGAAGTAAAACAAAGGCATATTAATTAGCTAATGATTTCGAGTGGAGAAAAACGACATTAAACTCTTATCAGAAGTATGAGTCGTTTATTGTCGGATCTAACTACACATAATGGTGTCAGATTCTATTATGAATTTTGCCTCCACCGATTTTCTAGCGAGGAAGGACCGATGAACCATAAACTTCAGTGTGCGAATCAGGAAATTCAGAAAATTAGAATGCCAAGTGAGGAAGAAAAATGGTTGCAATTTGATAATTATCATTTTCAATTATCAGTGCCTTATTCCAGCTATGCCGATTTCGAAAGCCTTTTAGCATAAATTGATACCTGTGACCAGAATTCCCGATGGTCAAATGGTGAGATCTCCCTCTGTCTATCGCGGAGAAGATGTAA
>JAOUZG010004540.1:758596-788717 GCA_026289955.1 Argiope argentata | reverse complement strand
TACCTTATTATGATTTTTAACAATTTGTTATCTTTTTAGCCATTTTAATTGAACTATGGGTTTCAAAGCCTCTTTTTTATTTTATATTAAAAAAATTTCAAAGAAATACAAAATATATATTAATGGTTGAAGGTAATTTTATCACAAACCGGCGTAATTGAAACACTAATTAGTTCATTAGCTCTCTAAAAATTGTTTTTGATAAATACAAACTCAAAATAGCTTTATACTTAGTTTGAGATGGCACCAAATGTTACTAGTGGTATGGATTCATAAATTCGATAAATGCATGAAATAATTCCGTTTTTGTATTTATCACTGGGATGTCTTTCCGGCACAGAGTTAGAGCGTCCTACTCATCTTGTGGGATTCCCAGTTCGGGTATGGTTGTTCTTCTGTATTCTATCTGTGAGAAGCGTGCCTGTGCCCCCCTGTAAAAAGGAGCTATACAAGCATATGTGAAGAGTGTGTAGCTAAAGTCATACTCTTGGCCCTAGTTGGCACCACTTGAAACAAGAGACGCTTATCTTCGGCTTAAAATCGGTCGATGTATCAGCAGGGCTGGTCCATGGAAAGTGCCATAAGTAACAACAACAACATTTTTCATTGGATATTAAATAATTTTACACTTAAAATATTTCGGATGATATTTCAATAAGTTTGAAGCCAATTACTCAAGAGCAGATTTGGAATAAAAATATAAATAAATAAAAGAGGTGCACATCAATTTATTTCATCAGACTTATGATACTTTAATCTCTTGCCCTGAATCAAGCGAATAATTATTATAATTAGCATGAACAGGAGTAACATTTTATTTACTTTTTTCAGTATTATTCCACTTTAGTTTTAAAGAAAGTAAAGAAGTTGATTATATCTTGCATGAAAATGATATATTCGGAACCTTCTGGAACCGAGAGAGAAAAATGAAATGTGAAAAAAAAATTAATGTGAATGTGAAAAAAGTATTAAAAGCTGGTGAGAAAGAATGGAAAGAAAATATAAAAAGGCAGAGAAAATTAACTTCGGCGCAAACTCCAGACTAGTTCATATGCAGATATTTTATTTTTATTTTTTTTTTCTTCTTTCAAATGATTTTGCTTTCAAAGATAATGCTCCCACTTTCGCTACTACCCTTTATTTTGTGCTTTTACACTTTATTCTAATCGATTAAAAAGCTTGTTAAAAGTGCGTCTGGAAATGGTTTAAAAATTATGAGCTTATACTTACCTTTTAGGCGCTATTATATTTAAACATAGCAGCGTATCGTCTAGAAGTCACTAATTTTTTTAAGAAATTTAGTGATGTCTTAAAAAGTTTCAGAATTATTTGAAAATTTTAATTGCAAAGAAAAGCTGAATGATACATACTTTTGTTATAATAATCTTTAATATTTAGTTACTTTTATTAAAATGTTTCAACATTTGGTTTCTTTCATTAAATATAACTTGGAGTGCCACGGCATTTTGTATATTGTCATAACCAAGTTTGTTTGCAATTCAATTCTTACTTAATTTTCAATTATTCTTATAATTTTTACGAATAATTTTTTTTCATAATACATCATGTCTTAATTTCTTTTCTAATGTAATATAGATATAATTTTCCCAAAAATATTTTCTTTTTATTTTCCAAAAATATTTTCTTTTTCATATAATTGTCCATGTTGTACCATATAAATAGTTCGAATACATTTTTTGCTTATTATTTTATGTGTAATGTGATTCATGTGAATAATGCCTATATTTTGTATATTTTTCTGATTAAATTTTGGTTGGTAGCTTATTATTAACTATTATATCTAATATCGACAGATAAATTTCTATTACATCAAATGTTTTATAAATTATTTGGTACAAACACGAATAAACATATTATCCTTTTCAAAAGGATTTTTTCACAGTACATCAAATATTTATCAAAATATTTTTAATTACTAAAGTGTCTTTAAAAAGAATTGAATCATAAAAATAAAGAAATTAAGAAACTACTGAATTTATTAATTTTGTTACTTTAATACATTGCATATTTTATAATGCTTTTTATTTCCTAAATTGAGCAGATATATAATGTTTAATGATTAAGTATTCTAAATAAGTATGTAAGTATTCTAATTAAGAATGTTTGTAAATAACAGTTATCCAGATAATAATACTTCTAAATAGTAAATAAGTTTTAATATTAGCATCATTTACCTTGCTTGAAAATGGTTTTATTAAATCTAAATCAATAAAATATTTCATTAAAACTTTTTTTAAAAAAAAATTGAGCTCTTCCATCTATGAATTCTCTCTCAAATTGTGAGGTGCATTCAGCTTAAAATTGAAATTATTGTTTGATATTAACTCTTTATTAAAATGTGTATGAGACTTTTAATATTTGAATAAACTATTGATTCCAGAAGGGGTGCTAAATTACATCACCCCTTATGACAATTAACTATCATTTTGTTAACATATTGTAACAACATATCTTAATTCGAACAATTTTAAGCCTTGCAATGTCTTTTCCATCACCCAAAAATAATGCCTTCTAAATGTTTTATAAACGCATTAATGATCACATAAAAAGTTGAACAAATATTAAACATTATATAAAAGCTGAATCTGATTATTTTATTGGTTATTGTTTAGTATGAATATTTTTATACTTACTTTAAGCTTAAATTTCATTAATATTTCAAACAAAATATTCTAACTGGATAAAAAATTATATCTGATGGAAATTAATACTAAAAAGTAAAATTTTACTGAAAAAACATTTTAAAGAGCCAACTGATTAGAAGTAATATATATTACTTCTACTTCTGAGTCGGTTGTTTCTGTTAAAATATTAGCAGGTATTTGAACATCAAATGAATTTCAATGTACATTATATGATAACAGGGAATACTCACAAGCGAATACAAATGCAATCAGAATCTAATGAATGTAGAAAATATATTAGAAAAAAAGGTTAAGCGTTAATTTATGTCTTTCCTTAATACATATATGTACTACATAATATATGTCCTACTCACTTGAAGCTCTCAGTAACTGATATCCTGAAATAAACAACAAAGATGGCATTTTTGGCATCCTCCATACTGGCTTTGATTGATGGTGTTTACATGTTTGGCTTTAGTAAATCGTATGCTAGTCATCTATTTGCATTGTTCAACATCATTATAGCTTAACCCTGTCTTCCACAGAACCAAATTTATCGTTTCTAAAGGATAGAAAATGTTTACGTTTTCGTTTCAGATTTAATAATTTGAGGAGTTTCTTAGAAGAAAGACACAGATTTGTTAACTTCAAGAAAGAAAGTTCTCTCAGATACTTTAACCGCAAACTCATGCAAATCTGAAATTGTATTCTATGAAGATCTTGATTTATTCCTACGGATTATTTTTAACTGGTTTTATAACAAAAGCATCCTGCCCAAACAATGACTGACTTCTCTTCATTTCTTGAGCGAGTAACTTCTTTAAAGAGAGAACAATGTTTTGCTTATTTTCGTCCATCTAATAAATATTAATTTATGGATGATCTAGTTCTAAAAATGTTTGTATGTTCTTTAGATTGAATTCAGGCAATTCACATGATTCTAGTTTTTTTCTATGGTTTACAATCTATTCTTACCAATAATGCTTATTTTAAGAGGATTAATGTAAAATTATTTATCTGTGTAACACAAAAGTGAATTATTTCTTTGTTAAATTATATGTAGAAATATTTTTATACATTACATTCCCATTTTTCTCAATTCCACATAAGGAGATCAGTTTAATTTTAAAATTGCATCCTATTATGATACATATGCAAATAAAAAATGTCATATCATTGGACAATCATTGCTTTCCTGGTGGATATAGCACAATTGTAAGGTCGTATTATCACAACTCTAATAAAAGAATCGTCTACAACTAGACAGAGATCAATAGAGCTCCTAAAATCTCAATTTATGCCTCTAACTCTTTGCTTGCAAGATGAAGACAATTTAAATTGCTTCCAAAGATTTGAAGGAGTAAGACATATTTATCTCTTTTTCAATGATATAGAATTAAGAAAAAAATTATTTTAATTTTAATCTAATTAATTTAACTTTGATAAATTAGTCATTTTTTGGTTATTATTATTCTTTAAAATATCATTTGTATATGTTTATTAAAATATTTATAAATATATGAGGAAATTATTTCTTCTCTTTTACATAAAATAAATAGGTATCCGATATTTAAAAGACAATTTATTCCAACATTTCAAACCAAGAGGCTTTATAAGCACATATTTTAATAAATTGTAAAAAAAATTCTTATTTTTTATGTAAATTTAGAAAGGTTAAAAATAATTCGCCTCTATTTTATGTTGTTTAACTTCATTTATTCTTGCTTAACTTCGCCTCTATTTTCATGTTTGCTTTTCATCGTAAATTTTATTAGCATATGGTATTTGTAATCTCCAATAACAATAAACAAATATTATTTCTATTTAATAAGAATTAATGAATATAACTATATTCCCTTATATTGTGTTGTATGCCAATTATAAAGTATAACATTCCTGGAAATATTTTTGTACAACATCCTGATGTTGCCTTACATTTCCTTATTTTGGCATTATTGCGAAAGAATTATTTTACACATATTACTTAATTTTATTTTATTGCGTGTGAATAATTCATAAGACAAATTTTCTTTATAGATATCAAACAACCAATTTTTCTGCTTATTATATTTTTCAGTATTAATCACTGCATTTATCTAAGTATAGTTTTGTAACATTAATGATAAATTGGCTGTATTTGGCTTTTATGTGTAAAGAGAATATTACTTTTCAAAAACGCTATAATACATATAATTTTGGATAGCCCATATAATATTTTAAAATTATATTCCATTTTTCATGCATTTAGCAGAATATTTTTTAATTTTTTTTCCCGAATAGCTCTGTTCAGAATTATACAATCTCCCAAAATATAAAAAAGAAAGAATTATTATAAAATTGAATAATGTAATGGATTGAAATAAGCTTTCGTTGACAGAAATTATATTTTAAAATTTACCTACTGTTAAATTACAATTTAACTCATACTATACATGTACATCACTTTAGAGAATGCATATTCAAATTTTGAAACATTATCAAAACAATTCTGTTAAATAATTAAAATTGTTCACAATTTATTATTGTCAAAATATTAATACATTTATTTTCTAAGAATGAAAAGAAAAATACTGAAATTAACATTGTGAAAACAAATCCATTATAAGTAATAAAAGCTCTTCATTCATTTTATTGAATACATTTTATATCAAGCACAAATAAATAGTAATCCAGTTGTAACAGATCCACTCCATTATCTGTTTAAATATGCCTGAGTAAATCCACCGGAATGAAAGCTAATAAATTCATTAATAGATCATGACAGTCAATTTAATCTACATACTGGCATTTCAGTTGAAATGATAGAACTTCCGGCGGTTTACCATGAAATTTCAATTTGGCAATCTTCTAGTAGCTCGGACAAAGAGGAGATATCTTTCTTATTAAGTTAGAATCCAATTAAAAGCATAATTTGTCCTCGTGACGCTGAGGAAAACCCTTTGGACGGGCATACCTCGACAGCTTAATAGAATAATTCACTTAGACAAAACCCTCTTAGGCAATTGGCGTCAGCCATTTACAGGAGTTGCTTTTAGCGTTCGCACAATGGGCCCTGGAAAATAACCGACCATACGAAATGACGCTTTTTTTTCCGCTTTCAGCATTTTCTTTGTGGATCTTTCTAACTTTATATTGATCCTTTTGTCGTACGTTAGCATTTGTTTGACCAAATTGTATTTTCCTCCTGATTTCATCTTTGATGTTTATACCCTTTTATTTCATTTCCTCCGTTCTTCTGTCAAACAAAATATTCTCATTGATGTGTTAAACTTATACTTTTGCTCACAAGAGATTTTTTTATAAAAGTTTGAAATCATATCCATGTTTTAGGGAAAGGTTTAAAAATAAAAATATATAAATATATATATAAGTAAAAATCTTTAAAAAGTTTTGAGAGAGGAAAAGAGAGAAAAGGATTAAATTGATACTAAAATATTAGAAAAAATAACAAATGCATCTTATTTTTTTAGATTTCCTATATGTATTCTCAGTGATAATAATTGAATGTGTATTAAAAATGTATCTATAAAGTGAAAACTGATAACATCCTCTGATCCTAGACCTCTGTTGTTGTTATGTTAAAGTTTGCAGTGAGAAATCACATTTTAAATTAAATAATGATATGGTAAAAAATAATGAAGATTTATTATATGATTTATCCTTGCTTTAGAAGAATTTAATAATATATCTATCAAATTAAACCCCCATTGTGTCAAATATGCCGAAAAATTCTTTATTTTATTTTAAAAATATGGATTTATATTTATTTACCAAAACTAAATTTGCATGTAGTATATATAAAATATATTCTTTCAGTAATGCTTTAAGAATGTTTTCAATACTTTAAGTATCTTTTCTGGTGAGAACTAAATTTTATAATATTTTGGTTTCATATTTTTTTGCTTGAAGGATCGCAATTCGAAAACTGATTCGAACAAACACCGATCAAACCATCAATATGGATTTGAAGCATGTGAACTTTTTTCATCTGAACACAAACTTTTCAAACTTCACTCAGCTTCAAAATGACAAAAAAATCTCACATATCAAAATACAAATATCTTTTTTAAATTAATAAATGCAAAATACGACATAAATATAATTATAATCAATATAGAAGGTATTCTGGCATTAGGTGAATGCGTCTTCCTCTAAGCTGGACGTGTCGGCTTCGAACCCAGGTTCGAACATGGTTTTTCTTCTGCGCTCTATCTGTAAAGAGTATAAATGTACCCTCTGTAAAAAAGGGCTGAACAAGCGATTGCGATGACTGAGTAGCTAAGTCGTACTCTTGGTCCTAGTTGGCTCTACTTCAAAACAAAAGACACTAATTTCGGTTTAAAATCGCTGACGACCATCAGCACGCTTCTCCATGGCAAGTGCCATTAGTAACAACAACAAAATAATCAATATAAAAACAAAAATACCTTTAATTAATAATATATATTAAAAATTAAATAGAATTTTCTAAAGCTTAAAATAACTTCTTATTTGCAAATGAATCTTTTTTTTAATCTGTGTAAGAATTTTTACTTGTTGTAATTGAAAATGAGTTTTGATGTAATAATATTTTTGTTTTAATATCTGATGTGACTTTAAATTTAACACTTGTTTCTTCATATATTTTACTTTTTTGTCTTTTTATTTTGAAAAAAAAAGCTTTGTAATTACTCTTTTTTATTTTGAAGTAATTAGGTGAGTTTAAGCTAAAATGAGAAAAAAACATTGGCTTATTACTCATAAGTTTAATAATCATAGACATTCTTGGAATTCCTATTTTTATGGTTCACTCTTAAATCTTAATGTTAGTGTAATTTCTTACAGTTTTAATGCCAATATTGGTCACATTATTTTCCGTATGTTTACAAATTTAAAAATCTATAATATAGTATGAAATTATATGAATTCTTACATCATTTTCAATACCATTATTTATCTATAAAGATCATTTAAGAATGAAAGTATTTTGAGGCATGTATAATAGGAACATGACAACTTAGAAAAACTTTTCTCAAGAATGAAACATAAATAATGTATTCTTCTAATAAAAGTGTATATATATAATAAATATTAAAATAAAAATGCTTTATCTTAAGCCTTTTTACAAGTATATTTGATATACAATTTTGGATTAATTAAATATTACAATGTTTAACAAAGATTTAACAATGATTTAAAATCCGTTCCTCGATATTCAGAGTTTAACTATATTCAATAATTATGATTCTTATACCACTTTCCATGGACAAGCATACTGAGTTTGTCAGCGATTTAAACCTAATCAGCGTCACTTGTTTTGTAGTAACGCCAACTAGAGCCAAGATCACAACTTCTGCTACTCACTCATAACATTCGCTTGCACGGACTCTTTTTACAGGTGGGGCATAATTACACACCTCACAAATAGAACACAGAAGAGCAATCATGCACGAACCAGTATCCGAACTCTGGACACCCAGATCATTTGAAAGATCTGGGTGTACCTCTATGCCAGGATGACGGCATTTCATAGCTATAAAAACTATCTTTTAAAATTATATAATAAAGTTAGAAACTTTTTTTCTTTTATTTATCAACTTTAGCTACTCCTTTATTCGTACATTATTTTATTAAAGCCAGAATATCATTTTATGTTATAGCTTCAACTATTTTACTCCGCTTTTAATATCTCTTAAGATTCATTATTTATCAAAATAGCTGATGATATTTGGTGCCATTTAATTGGCTTCTAATTACTTACAATAACATTCCTTAGTGAGTCAAATTGCTCATGAAATTTACTTTATCGTATTTTAATGAAGGTAATAATCTTCCATTCAAAGGAAACAGTAAACAATTCTTAATGACATTTTATTTTAAAAGCTCGGGCAATGAAAATTTACATATTTCTTATACTATCGTTTTAACTATTATTCCCAAAATTAAAATGTGATAATACTTTCGGGCATTTTTACTTTTTAAGGATGAAAGGAGGAAATAAATAAAATTAAATTTTTTACAATGATTATTGTACGATACTTTCGTTAAAGTTTTATTGTATCATATTAAATTTAGAAGAAACAATGCGTGAATACCTTTTTAACTATAAAAGCTATTACTAAATAAAAACATTAAATATCTCTGATATCTTTTCATTTATATTTATTCTCGTTAAAACATAATAAACTGAAGATGAGACTGTCCTCTATTTATGAGAAATAATAGTAGAAATGACAGAAATAGGAAAATGAATCACTCATTTGCAGTAAAAAAAATTGTACATAATATTTTCCACACATCTTTCCATTTTAACTTAAACATCCGGATTGCTTTATTTTTTTCGTGTATTTCACTATATTTTTTTATTCTGGTGCATTTAAAAAATTTTCTTACATGCATCAACTCAAAATTTCATTTAGTTCATTCATAAAGTCTATTTAACATTTATAGAATTTGCAACTCCAATTCTATATTATATTTAATTACAACTTGTATGATAAAGACCCAACTATCCACCTGTATAAAAGGTGTTGCTCCTTTTTTTTTAATGTTGAAGTCTTCTAAAACTTTGAGAACAAAATATGCAGAAGAAGCAACATTTAAAACAAGTAAAAATATTTTTATCTTGATGTAAGACACAAATATTTTAAAATGTTTTCTTTTCCATAAATAATTCAAGCGATAGAGAAAAAAATTGCATCTTTGTGATTTCAAGAATTTGATAGATGATTTAGAATTTCTTTTCATAATTAAAGAGTTTTTTTTCTATTAATGTTTTAGAACGAAATTTTAAGGATTTATTTTGAAGTATCTTAAGAATTTTAAATCTTCGAGGTTAATTATACTTCTGTAATAAGGATTTTATATGATTAATATATTACACTTTTTAAATAAAAATATAAAATTAAGTTTAAAAATATTTTTTTATAAAACATAAAATGAAATCATACTGAAATTAATAATCAATGCTCTGAATCGAATATCAATGTTAAAATCAATTGAAAGTTGCTATAAAAAGGAAAAAGCTACTGCTGGTTTTGAAATTGTTAGAAGTAATGTTTTTAGTAACGTCCATTTATCTACATATGAAATATTTTGCCTTTATACGAAATAAATCTTCGTTTTTATATAATTTTGAATGAAACTTATGCGAAGCATATGAAAAAAATATAAAATAATTTAGAGAAAGAAACTCTCTTAGTTGTGTTTTTTAAAAAAAATACGCTTTAATTTGTTCTAAAAGCTTCACTAAAAATATACGAATTTTCCTTACTCCTTTCAACATTTTTTTCGATATGTGTCTTTTAATAAAACCTTTTGTTCAAAACTTCCTTCAGACGAAAAAAATATGCTTTGAAATAGGAAAAGTTGTTTGTTGGTTTTCATTTTAGAAAAGCATAACTTTCGAAAACAGTAAAATTTGATGTAAAATATGTTTTTGAAGGCAGAAATGAAATATTGATTTATTTACTTCTAAAATCCAATAGTTTTCATCTTTTTCTTATTTCTGCCAAAAAAAATATTATAGTTAAGAGATAGCTTCTTGTTTTAAAAAAGTTAAACTACATATGGATGATATGGTGCATAAAAGTATTTTATAGAAATATTGAACTAAAAAAGCATGATTTAACTCGCAATTATGTAGCACTAACATATTTTTTAAATAAAACACACTCCACATATTTTCTAGCATTGCATAATATGGATAAATATTCAGAGGAAGAAAAATTAAGAGCATTTTACTTAAAAAACCAACTTATTTCAGTTTACTTTTAACATTTTATTATTTTTAGCTTAAAACGTAATGCCTCATTGAAGTTATCTAGTTTATAAAGGAAAAAGATTAAAATGAAATCTGCTTTGCACATTTAAATGTATCATGTTATAACATTATTTTTCTTAAACGGCCAAACATCACGTTATCGTGCAAGTTAAATTATATTTTTATTCATTTTAATTGTTTTATTAAATTAGGCGCTTTAGTATTGAAAACGATAAAAAAACTTTGCCTCGCATTTATTGTTTTAAAAAATGTCACATTTCCTATTTATTTCATTTCATACAATCACGTGCTCAAAATGACATTTTTTTGGTTTTATTTGCTGTAGTAATTAACTTATTTGAAAAAAAGCAGAGCTAATGAGAGTAAATTCAATGGCAACACTTTATAAAAGGCTTATTTTTTGAGATACTCGTGCAGATTATTATTCTTCTTTATTTTTCCCCTACGGAATTTTGTTGACGCCAAAAACCTCATCCCAAAAACTACGCCATGTTCCGGCATGGTAATAATAAAAAAAGCATTATTATTAACCCCATTTCGTTCAATGATAAATATCATTATACTTTTTAAACGACATATCCAGTTTTACAGCTTTACATCATTCCTTATTATCTATTAATAAAAATAATTTAGAAATGAACACAAATGGTATCATTCTTTTTAGATTAAAAAAATGAAAGAATTACATCCTTTATAGACAAAATATGCAGGAATAATTCCGATTATTTAATTTTTTACTCCTTACTTAGTGCTAATGTTGTCGTAAATTTATACAATGATTTCCATAAGAATTCAAATTTCATATCAAAAAGAATATTCCGTTATTTTCCCATTGAAAGTCATTTCTATTTCATCATATCAGTCCTGCCTCTACCCTTGCATTTTAATACGTTGCGACCGACGATTATACAATAAAATATTTCTCTTGCTGTAAAACTGTAGCCGCAAAGGTTCAAAGAATCTCTTTAACAATTCCTAAATAGGATTTCAAGCAGTTAGAAAAAAAAATTCTCTGGTTTCAATTCTCGAAAACTTGTTCAAGGTAAGTGAATTTACGTAAATGCTAATGCTATCCAAATATATTCGAGAATTCGAATATTATTATTATTATATAAGAATATGGTTATAAAAGATGCTTTATTATTCTTTTAGAAAAACTTTGATTGCCAGGGAACAAAGTACATTCATATCTAATTGTAAATTTCAATTGAAAATCCAGGTATTAAGATCTAATTCTTATGTTAATTCAATGTTAGAAACTTTCAAAAATTTGGAGGCATGTAAAGTAATAAATTCAAAAATTTACTGCAATTCTTTTATATTAATAAGGTTTCTTTTCAATTTTGAAATATCTAACGCCAGCTTTGCTCTTTAGAATAAAAGACGTATGACTTAAATACCAGTTTCTAACATTTTTTTTAAAAATAAAAATAACATTTGGAGAAAAAATACACCACTAAAAATATGTAAATTATAAGAACATTTAGTTCCTCTGAGTTGTGTCTTCCAAATGAAAACGTAAAATAAGCAAATACCTCGTGATGCCTTTAATCTGTATTCAGAAGGTTACTCTATTTTATTATAAACCTTAAAGCTTTGTGAGTCTTTATTGTTCAGGTTTTATTTTTTTGTTTGGGTTTCAAAACGACATATGTGTTTTATTAAACTGTCTCTACCTCTGCTTGCAAAACAGTAATGTTCCTTAAGGTCTCATTCTTTCAAGAAAAGCGACGAATGTAGAATTCACACAGGTAAAGAAAATTTTAATTTTGAATGCTGTATTGTCTTCTTTCGAAAAGAACGGAAGACCGTTTCTTTTCTTTTGTCAAAGAAACTTATTGAAATTTTTGGAGAAGAGTGCCTTTTATTTAGTTTGCTTTTTTGTAAGAATAATTTCTATCCATTAGGAATTTTGATTTATTTTTTTTTAAATTTTAAATTAAAAGCAAAAATAAATATTTTGATTTTTGCACATGTAAGATTTAAATGATAACAATGGAAACAGATAAAGTAAAAAAAATTCATTTATTATAATGAGCATTGGATTTGTAATCCAATGTGAAATACATATAAGATAGAAATATTACTATTTATATTCTGACTGTATATTTCAAGTATGGTCTATTATTTTTTGTATTTAGACTCAAATAAATTTTCTAACTGTGGTCGTATATTTAAAAATTAAAATAATGTAGAAAGTGATAATGTTTTAATGCTAGTTTTAAGTGTCATAATCGTCACTTAACTATAGTTCATAATTATAAAATTGAACGAAAAAGGTTTTCCTAATAGTAAAAAAAAGACAATTGGGATGAAATTTCATCGTCATAATAGAGCCATTTGTTTTCTATATATCACATAGAATATAAGTAAAGAACATAACAGAGCACTTACCCAAAATTTTACCAAAAATTCAGTACAAATAAGGGTTATTCCCAATTCACTCTCTGCTAAGATTTGTCACATTGGTGAAATAGGTTTGCGAATCTTTCATCGAAACATCGGCAGTGATGTCATATCAACTGTTAATGGCCTCAGCTTTGATTTACTGCTCATTCATACAGTTTAGTGATTAAAATTACCTATCCTGTGCCGTTGTGCTTTAAAAACATTGTGGAATTTTATTCGGTTAGCAGGGTTCATACTTATAAAGAAAAAGAATTAATTTAAATCTAATAAAATGACATGTATGGTACAATATGATACTTTAAATTTATTTTGGAGGGATTTTGAGATATAGTAAAACTTAAACTATTTAATTTAAAGTAAAAAGTATAAATACTCCAGGGATGCCAGCTTGTCTGCAAGCGTTAGAATAAAATGTCATGCATACAAATTAAAACAGGTATGCATAAAGCTTATTCATTTTTCGCAATTCATTTTTATAGAAGCTCATCTAAATGTACAGCTTATTAGTAAAAAATTAAGACTTCATTTAATTAGTAGCTAGTGAAATTTTCCTTATCATATAGTGTTAAAAATTAAATTTAAAACATTAGTAAAATATATAAGCATAAAAGGACCCTCAATGAATATTGGAGCCTTTAAATCTTAACATTTTTTTAAAAAAATATTTTTTTTTTCAAAAAATTGTTAGTTTAAAAGACGAATAAAATATCAAAAATTAGATAATTCAAGTATTCTCCTGTTAAATGGGTTATTTTTAATATTTAGTACTCTAATAAGAAAATCCACTGTTTATAAAAGGAGGCATAAGACAAAAACTTTTTTCAATGAATATAATTATTAATAAGGTTTCCAGTAAGAATACTTTGAAGTTTAAAATTTGTCTCATTTATTCATGTATGCTATTATGGGTGGGCAATTTATTGCATATTAATAAATAAAAAACATTCATTAAATATAAGGTAAGAGAGATTTATAATGCTTTTATATGGGCTCTTAATTTTGCAAAAAACTATATTTTTTGTAATTTTTATTTGTTTTAATATTTCAAAAGCTAATTCAATGTAGATCTTGATTTTGTGACATAAAAAGTTTACAATTAATTAATCATTCAAGTATATAATTATTAGCTGAAATCTATTATGATTTTTTTCTTTTTTTTTCCTCCGAAGATGAATATTAATCATTCTAAAATATTCTAACAATATTCAGGCATATCATACATTGAATTCTTTATATAGAAATGTTTTTTTAAATAATAACGACTTATTTATAAATGTAACAAGTCGTTACTTAAAAATACTTTAGTTGAACTAAATTGCAAAGTTATTTAAACTGAACATATTTAAATCAATAATTTATTTAAAAAGGAAAATATTTCTTTATATTGTTATTATTATTTGTTATTTCAAAATTTTTAATTTTTACCTGCCATTTCTCTCTTAATTAATAAACAAAGGCGACAAAAACAATGTAATGAGCACCATATCAAATAAAAGATGAACAAATATCTATAAGGTTCATCTTTTCCTTTAAAAATAACTGAATCTACAAATCAAATGACTTTGTTTGTTCGACGAATGTTTTTCTTTCCAATCAATTTCTTAGAAGAACTTAGCAATGAATCTTAAGTTACAGAACTTATGGTATGATTATTTTCCTGCAATATCCCAAATTCAAAATAGTGAATTAAATTTTATTTTAAAAGAAAAATAATTAAAATCCATTTTTCGAAAATATTTCATGAAATATCATCTAACTGTAAGTTCAATTTAATTACATTTGAAGAGCACCTTGCAAATAGATATTTTCTGAAAATTGAACGAATTGTGGTTTAACTATGAATAAAAGGTTCTAAAAAGGTGTTTGATAATGAAAATAATCAAACCTAAAATTAAAGACCTAAATAAACTTAAAGATCGCGGAAATATGCCCAAATATGAAAATAATCAAATATTTAGTTCTAATATGATTCGAATATCCAAGATCTAGTGTAATCGAAGAATGTTTCTATGCTACTTACACTTTTTTTATTGAAATGAGAACCACATGATAGTATGAAAAAAATGTGAATAATAATAAATGAAACTTTGCAGTTGAATTTGCACTTAGATATCTATGTTTAAGGTAATATGACCATAATTTTTAATGTCAAAAATATAAAATGTGACAAGCGAAAAGAGATTAAAAGAACATTTTGAAACCAAAAAGAAAAATAATAACTTCATCTGGAATTATAAGTAATAAAAACATACATATAGATATGAAAGGTAACAGCATTTTTTTATCAGTCCACTACAGTGCTCCTCGGAATGTAGACGGAAATTCCTACCTCCTTATCTTCTTTGTCAACAAGATATTGTCACATTATCATTGCAATTTTAAGTTGTTTCGAGTGTTAAAAAAACGTTTGATATTGTATCATGTGAAATTACTCTTCGGCTTAGGACTGCTCAAATTCTTAGTTACCTAGTTTTTTGAATTTTTTAAATACAACTCTCAGCGACAAAGAAGGCATTTTATACATACGTAAATGAAGAGTAAATCTGAATTTCGTGCTGACATTCCATATTTATTGTATAATAATTTTATGAATAATATATACTCAGGTACAATAGAGTTCACAGTAATAAAAAATTGATTTTTTTTTATTTTAGAACTAGTGCAGTCTCCGAACGAGAATAATTATTTTATATAAACTATAATTTTTAATTTTCACCATTTAAATTATAAAAGTTAGGAAATTCTTTCTTAAAAATGCACCATTTAATTTATTCATTAAAAAACATGCCAAAAATAAAATATTATAATAAATTAATATAATTATAGTTTAAGATTTTATTGGTTTAATTATACAACAAGCTTTATTCTCAAATTAAAAGATATTTTTTATAGCTAAAGGGGCAGTTTCTTTGTAGATAAAGATAATAATTATTGAAATAAATAATTCCATTATTTGATAGTTTAATCTTGTGCGATTCATTTCTATATTACATATGAAATTTCTTTCAAATGAAAGTTATTTTTTTGATTCATAGAAGATTTCAGCCATTATCTGTTACGTAGGAAAGTGATATTTTTGATTCTGATTGAAAAAAATGAAATTATCCCTTGAAGACACAAAAACAATAAAACAGAGAAAAATGAAATTTTTCAAATGAATTTTCCCTTTAAAACAGTAAGGAAACAAACTGGGAGAAAAATGAAAAAATAAGGAAATAATGGATTATCGCAATTCATTTGGAGGGCTAAATATTTGCGAAAGGCAGGAAAGTTCTCGTTTATCTATGAATAATTATGCACGAATTTAATCAATTGTTTCGGCTTTGCCACAATTATAACATGGTTTTTTTTATGAATCAGAGGAAAAATCATTTGTAGCTGCAGAATACATTTGATGAGAAAATATCGTGCAAGCAAGCGTTTACATAACATTGATTTAGTTAAAGTATAACTGTTTCAGATTCTTAGAATCTAGATTTAGCCTAAAAACATTTATATATTCAGTTCCTCAGATATTCCATTCCTATTTCGTATCGTTTTTATTAGTTTTTGCATTCCATAATCAAAAATCAAGAAAGGCAAAAATTTAAATTCTGTTTCATAAAATGAATTAATAAAATTTCTGACTACATCTTATATAAATATTTATTCAAATGATTTTTTATGTACAGTAATAGTAAGAATAATCGATAAATATTGTAGAGAAGTTCCTTACTATATACGCGAGTATATATATACAAGAGATAATGAATGTGTTCAGTGACAATCAAAAATGTCAATCTTCTAGGCATTTGAGAATGAATGAATGGATTTATGAATTTTATAACGATTTTCATTAGAGGGAAATGTTATATATAATATCGAGTTTGCCCTATAAGAATAAAAGAATAAATTTTTGAAAAATTATTATTATAATTAATTATTTAATACTTGCTATCTTCATTATATATATATATATATATATATATATATATATATATATGTATATGTGTATAAATATATATATATACAATCAATTGTAATTTTTAATCATTATTAGTTATAATTTAAGCATCAAAATAAATATTTCGTTTTGTTTCTTTCTCTATTTTATAGAATTTATATTTAAAAGTAATACTAAACCTTGAATATATAATAATAATCCTTAAATAATAAAAAGCTTCACTTCTAAGGCATCAAAAATATTAATTACATATATTGTTGCTATTATAAAAATACTTTTGAAGATAACATTTTCTTACTTTTTTGTTATAATAATCTTCCCAAATTAAATAAATTATTTAGATATGGTAATGTACTACAAAATGTGTTTTTTATATCAAAAAATGAGCCGCAATTATTAGTTCCTTACAAAATAAAGTTGATAAAGTTTATTCTGCTGGTATAAATATTTAAAGTACAAGAAAAAAATCCCTTTTTAAACTTGATTAAACATAAATCCATAAAGTACTCTCGATTCATTAACTTTTAAATAAAACTGGTTAAAATGAATGTTTTGAAATAAAAAAAAAACTAGTAATAGCCAGCATGCGCATTTGATCTTTCCTCTAACCCATTTCAAAGCTACTAAAAATGTAGCAGGCTATTAAAAATGACTTTTAGATTTTATCGAATCACATTAAGAGATAAGAGAAGGTATTTGCAAGTTAACTTCATGCAGATTGCATCAAATGCCCCAAACTTTTCTTCATTAAATACCATCTGCCACGGAATATTTAAATCTATGAATCTCATTTTTCTTTGTAAATTGAAACCATTTTTCTACCTGGAATGAGAATACCTGGCTTCAAGCGAGCGATGAAAATATCGTTAAGAATATCGATTAAGTATCGAATATACTTTTGAAATATTTTCCTGAATTTTCTTTAAAATAAATATTTCTTATTTTCCAGATTTAATGCCGATCATTAAATCTCAGGTAAAAGTTCGATCGAAAGAGAAGATGATATTTTTAAACAAACGGTTAAACATTAATTTCTTGAGCTAAACAAATGGTTTATACATTTTCTTTTTACAATTTATTGTTTATCATTAATAAATGTTTTTCTAATTGCGTTTTAAAATAGTTATTTTATTGTTTTATATTTTATAAAAACGTTATGCAAATATGCATAAAATGTGATTTCTTCAATATTCCTTCTTATTCACTCTATGTTCATAACTGGCCATGGAGTTTTTAATGCTCACGAAGCTGGGTTATTTGGAAAATCTGATAATTGCGGATGTGGTAAATCTTCTGGAACCATTCAACATATCATACAAGAATGTGAATTATGGAAAAATATCCACTCAACAAAATGTAATTATGATGGAGCAATTTGGATATCAAATTGCTGTTAAAACTCCCTTTCTTTAGAGTAAGTTCGTCCGAAATTATCAAAAATCTTATGCAGTTGGAATCCGCGGAGCACGATTGATCTTACTCTTTGCTTTGATATTAGTTATCTTACGTCTATATTATATCTGACAACTATAATTTGTATATATGTTATTTGCTTTTGGGTTACCAAGAACTTACTTTGTATATAGTTGTCTCATATATTTTTCTTTTTAACAGCATTTTCTTAATTAACGTTTTTTACAATTTTATTCTCCTCTAATAACTGTAGAAATGTTTGATAATTACTATACTTGGGGATAAGGTGACAATTTTTGAGAATTTAAATTCGTGTCATTTTCCGATCTGGTCCTTTGAATTAAGTTTTACGATAATTAAGTTTCTTAATCGGCACTTCCGTGCTCGGTTGGTGTATCTTCGCGGTGGCCCATCGTTAAATCCTAAAGATGCCACTATGCCACATTTATTCTTATTTTTACAACATTATAGGTATGTTTAAAACACAATTAGACTACTTTTGTAATAGGTTGAAATTAAATAATATTTTTGTGAAAAAATGTCAAAATAAATTAATTTTTATTACTAAGAGAGTTTATGAATTTTTGAATACTATTAAGAAGACATGTGGAATCCATAGAAAAAGAAACATATTAAATAATTAAATAATATTTTCGTATTTGAAATAGTATGAAGTCTTGTTTTATGATAAAATGCTTATTAATTTCTTAGATATTTCCGAATAATTTTTATTGAAACATTTCATTTTGCAGATTAAGAAGATAGTATTCAAGTAAAGAGAACTCCTTCTAACAAATGTTGTCCCAATTGCTTAGTTTATATCAGTTTAGGTTACATCAAATAACATACTTAGGGTGGTTACTGACTTTTTTAATCAGTAATTTATAGTAAATGAAAATAAAATATTCATGATTTATATTTATCAATGATAGTTCTGTTAGTAATCACTCAATATTTCTGTTAGAACTCATTATTTTTAAAAATTAAACTTATAAATATAATTTGCTCTGAGAAGTATAAATATAAAATGGTTGTTTTATAACTGAACAAAAATTATTTCCTTAACTATTGCATTTGTGCGCATTTTACCCTTCAAATGCATATTCTACTCAGAATAATGAATACACCATCATAAACAATTGAAATTAGACACATTTTTTAATTGTAGAGTGTCGTCAATTAATAATATTACAATTATATACAGAATAAGTTGTCAGATTATCTAAATTTTCCTTCTTACTCTGAAGCATGTCTACTTTTTTAAAGAACTCAACTGTTAGTAAACATTCTTTTTTTTTCTATCACGGTATTGATGTAATTCGTATTTTGAAGGAAATCCTAATTGTCTACCTTCAAATATTAAATAATTTCAATATGTAATACATTGAAATTAATTATAGTAAAAAATGCACATTAAATTATATGAATTTCCAATATTTGACTCCTAAACTTTTTAAAATAAAAAGGAAACAATGTTTTAAAGACTTTTCCTAACAAACGCATAATAAATAAAAAAATAATAATAATGCATCTATATTCATCTTGTATTTATTACAATTCAAATCATGGAAACATTCTATTTAAAAATTTAAAAAAAAAACTTAAAGAGGGCAACTAAGTAATGAACTTTTATTTATGCTTGAACGGCTGTGTAAATTAATTTTCTGAAAACATGTTACTAATCTGAGATCCTACATTAGATTAAAATCCAGCATTAAAAAACAAAATATAAATTTAGCATATAAAACACTAAAATTCATAAACTTCATATTTTCTTCCAAATTTCAATTATCCTTCAAAGAAGCCTAAATTCTAATATTCTAAAATCTAAGTAATGTATTTTCTCGAAACACTTAACCCTTTCTAATATTCAACATTAGACTGAAATTTTAAACCATATTACAAAATATAAATTTTGTCTACAGTAAAATAAATTTAAAAATGTGTATACTTTCTTCCAATCACCAAATAAGAATATATATATATATATATATATATATATATATAACACGTACTGGTATCTAATTAATTCTATTAATAGCTTGAAATAAGACTTTCAGTTCAATCCCAAATTGTTTGAAATATGTAATAAATAAAATCTGTAATAAAGATAATATAGTTAAAAGATTACACACACACACGAGTGTGTGTGTGTAATTGCAGATTTTCCCATTTTTGTTTTTCACAGATTTCAAAGATTTTAGGATTGAACTGAAAGCTTCATTTCAAGCCATTAAAAGAATTAATCAGATGCCAGTACGTGTAATATATCTTGATTGTCTATTTACCTCTGCTAATACTTTTTATTTGTTCTCTGCTGAATTTAATCCTCTCTCCAGTATTTACCTTTATTTCTATTGTCTCTCTTAAGATTACCATTTTACCGATAAGAGACTCTCCCTGAGTAACCATTATCTCTTCAGTTCTTTCTGTTTCTTAGGTGACTTAATTGCCCACGTGTTTGCCAAAATAGAACCCAGTGTCTCTAGAAAGAAAGTTGTTGATAATTAAAGTCCCCTGAGACTAACACAATGCTCAAGCTATTATTATGGGTAAACACGAGTTGCATTTAGTTCATAAGGATACCGTTAGCTTAAGGATAATAGAAGCAATCTTTCTAGCTTTATCAGTTTTCTTGCGTCTGATAAGATATCGTAACATTAGATAATCGAAGCATAGTAAAAAAAGTTATTTAAAATTCCTAGATGATATTAAAAAAGAAATGTTTAAATACTTTCTATTATATATTACCTTTCCATTTCTTAATACTATCCATTGGATTAAATACTATTCATTACATCCTACCAGAATAAAATTATTTGATTTACTAAAATAAATTAATATCGTTAAAAATTAAATTTTATTTTAAATTTTTCTACAGGAAAAATGAACAATTAAGGAAAATCAAATACTTTTTTCTATTAATATATTATATGATTTTACATATATTATGTATAATTATTTTTTAATTTTGAACAGATGCTGATAGTAAGACAGTGAATACTCTATCAATTAATATTATAGATTTTAGAAAAAGTTGTATTAAGTATTTTTTTACGTTAGATTATAAAATAGGCAAGAAAAATTTAAATAGTTACGTAAATTTTTATTAACAACAATCTTGCAACTTTAATCATAATAATCTTGTGTATTTAGTATTTTTTTTTTTGAAAATCACAATCTCTGTAAGAGATAAAACCCGAATTATAATCCCATTTCAATATAGTTATTCATGGTAAAATTACTTACAAAAAGATCATAATTATTACGAAAATTGTCTGAGTTCTCTCCGTTATTTTTAGTTGATAGTTGGTAGAAAGTAAGGCGATATCCCTGATTAGTTAAATTCAAAAACATTCACCGTAGAAAGCTAGTTGACGTATAATTGGCTGATTCATTCACTTTTGGCTGATATCTTGTTGTTATGATAAAATTTTCTGAAGTCATTAGATAAAATGAAAAAAAAAATTAATTTTTATCTTTAAGAGCAGAATATTTTCTTATTAATCCGCTGTTATTGCTGTCCTTCTTCAGTTGATAATAAAGAAAAAAGGGTGAGTCAGCTTATGTTCATGACGCCAACTGATGAAATTGTTGCGATTATGTCAATAAATCTACTCATTATTTATCATATAAAATAGTTTGATTAGAAGAAGAGTAAATATCACAAAGAAAAAGAAAATACCATTTAATTAAGCATTAATTTTTTTAACATTAAAGCATTTAATTTTTTTAACATTTAGAACTTTCATTGCTAGATTTTGATACATAAATTTTATATATTGATCATATTAACAATTTTTCAACATTATTGAAAACTAAATATGTTAAAGTGCATTAAATACTAGATTTTACATATCAAAAAATATTCGGGCACTGCCTATTTACAAATCATTGTCATTGATTGATTCGTTCCATTTTCGAAAATCATTTGTTTCTTTGTAAAAATAGGGAAATATCGTAACTTCGTGATTTATCATAATTAAGCATGGAAAATGATTGACTAACATTTTCTAATCGAAAGATTCTAAATGGAGATAAACGAGATCCCAGAAAAGAAGTAATGTTGGGTTAATTCATAATAATTCATCTCTGCAACTAGACAATTAATGATTTTTTTTTCTTATATCACTTTAGAATTTTCAGACAAATGACAGAAATATTTAAATCATTTTTGATTTGTTTGCTAAAATAAGATAAATATAGTTTTATTTCTTATTATAGTTCTTAAAACTTATTCATTATTGCATGTACGCATTGTAATAAAAGATAGAAATCTGCTATATTTAATCATAAAATATTTGATTTTTATAAAATGTGCTTAAAAATATCACTAATACAGAAGTGATACAATATTTTGATGAACGGATAATTCAAAGATTTTCTTTTCATTTATCACAAAAAGCAATGCTTCGAACTTTTCAACCATGGATTCTAAAAATTAATGTAGAATGTTGTTAATAAGCCACTAAACTGGTTAGTGTAGTTTAATTTTTATAAAAAAATCATTTATTAAAATAAGTATTACATTTTAAAATTCAAATAAATTTATTCTATAATGATACTAACTGTATGTAGAATTTAAATAGACTTTCTATGATTCATTTTATTTTCAAACCTCTTAATTTTTTATTAATCGTTTCACATACATTGCAGAATTTCATTTAATGGGAATATTTTCATTCATGAAGTACATTTCGAAATTATCGATATTTCTTATCTCCTTTTTCTTTTGATATCTTAAGTGCCAACTTATCAATCAAGATCCCGGAAAAGAGCCATTGTCTAACGTAAGGAGATGAAACACGTTTTCATTCATAATACTTTTATCTTCGTAAGAAGTTCCTCTTAAAGATTATTTTTCACGTCTCCGAGTCTATTCATTTTTTCATGTGTAATCAAAAATACATTACTATAAAGACAGATGAAATTTGTCGACATTTAATAGGATTGCTCTTTACTTATTCACAGATTTATCGAAGTCCGAAATATTTCAATTGAAATCCTCGATATGGCTGAATCGAATTGCGATGAAATTGATTGTGTTCCTATTGACGACTACATGAGGACAAGTTATCAGAAGAAAACTCATACTTTTAAGCTCTCCGTTGGTGATGCTTGGAAAATCTCTGGTAGAGTAAGCGAGACTAAGTTTTCATCATTTTCAACTAGTGATAATATTTGCAAAATCAAGAAATATGGTGAAAAGGATATTGGGGATATTTTGCTGGTGGAGATAATTTCTTCAGATGAGATACATTGCGAGATTTTTGTATGTGATCCGAATGAAAAACTGCTAAAAACTAGTCGAGCTAAAAGCTACCATCATATAGAATTCCATTATATATTCAATTTGTCTGGAATCCATGTGCAGAGGCTTCTAAATGCTATGGATTACGAGTTAACAGTTATTGGTATCATAAGGTTGATCAAAAGGAGCGAAATAACCGAAATATGCAGTTTTCCACGTCGAAGTGCACCTGCGTTTGATTACATGAAGAAATTAGCAGATAAATTGAAGGCTTCAGATAAAACTTGTTTGGAAGATCAGATTTTACTAAAAGCCAATGAAGATAGCAAACTTGTCAACAAAAGTATTTTACGCGCTGTTTCACCAATATTTGATGAACTGCTGGCAAATAAAACAAAAAAGGATATAAAAATTGATAACATGTCAGCTAGTGTCTTAAAAAGCTTTGTACATTTTTTATATACTGGATTAATCTTTGTTGAAGATTTTGAATCACTCTGCGAGTTATATTATGCTGGGAATGTTTATAAAATTTGTGACTTACAAAATGCTTGCGGAGATGAGATGTGGTCACGAATGACTGCTCAAAATGCCTGCCAGTTGTTTATAATATCTGACTGTGTACACGATGAACCTTTGAAATCATATGTGAAAAAATTCATACTGGTTTATTTCTACAAGGTTATCCAAACAACTGGGTGGCAATCAATGTTCTTACAAAAGCCACACCTTGCTTTAGAAATTATAAATTCACATGATTCAACAAGACAAAAGCTGTTGTAAACAAAATCTAGCTGAAGTGTGTTATGCAACATTCGTACTTCAGTGTCTTGCCTTGTGTTATTGAATTGTTTCTAATTAAATATTGTTGTTCAAACATGTTAAAGCATTTCGAACAGTATAATAGATATATTCCAGGTTATTCGTTCTTAGAACGTTTAAACTGCATAATGACTTTTAGTAAAAATGTAAATATTTAGCAAATAAAATCAATTATATTCGTATTTATTTCTGTTTGTAAATTCGATTTAGTTTAATTATAACAAAAGTTATGAAAATCAGAAACTTATCTTTATTTATCTCTTGCAGGTTATGAAACTGAATTTTCGCTATATTACACAATTCGTATTTAAGGAAAATATTTCTTTTGACATTTAAATACATAGTTGCTATTGTGTATATATTCAAAGGTTATATAAAAGAAATTATGCAGAATTAAGAATTTTTTTCAATAATTAATGTTTTTATATGTGTAACTTTTCTTTACATTTTAAATCTTCAATTGCAAAAAATTATTGATTTAATTTGATATATCAAATAATTATTGATATGATACAAAGATTTTAAAATTTTAAATTAATACATTAAACAATATAACTTTATATATTTTACTTATTGACTTGATAGTAAACTCTATTTATTTCTTTAATATGGTATTACCTAAGATTTTAGAATTTGTTTTTTTATGAGATGACTCCTTAAGAATAACCACATTAATATTTTGCAATCTCAATGAACAAAAATTTATATACATTAAATTCTTATTAGAACTTATATATAATTTCTAAGGATGGATCGTTTTCAAGTATTCGAATATTTGAAATTTTTAACATTATATAGAATAAAAATATTTAAGTGATGTGATATTACAGTATAATGTTTTCTTTTAGGATAAATATTTGCAAACATAACATGTTTTTATGTCCCTTTTGTCATGCGATTTCATGTTCTTCAAAAGTAGATAAATTATTCAGATCGGTTTTCATAAATTCTCCATATTAGTACAAGAATGTGTTTAAATTTGAAATCTGCTCTCTTACTAATAAAAATGAATGTATATTTTTCGTTTTGAACTCCACAGATTACTCTGTTTTTTTCAAGACATATCACATTTGTCCGATATATACATTGTTGGATGAAAATGGACATCGTAAAATGATTTTGTTTAAGTATAAATATTAAATTTTAAATAACTCAAATAATTTAAATAATTAAAAATTTTGATGTTCAAAAAAATCAGACTTTCAGAAAAATTATAAATCTTTTTCAATTAAAAAAAATAACTCGCACAATATCCATTGACAAATTATCAAAAATTTCTGCCACGCTTAAATATAGCAATATTTTATCCTTTTTCAATGTTTTCAGTTGTATTATAACCCATTTTTTTAAAAAAAAGAGAGTATAAATATGATACGGAATTTGTATAATTAAAATAAAAGTTGCTAATGGTGTTAGTAAATTAGTAAGTTTTATATTTCTTTTCAACTGAAATACTAAATATATTTGATATATCAGGTTTATAGAGGCGTAAAATTTGATTAACGCCTCTGATTCTCAAAAAGTTTGTAGGTTGTAGTATTTTAATCAAGATGGATAATTTATTATTGAAATGATAATGTTTAATTATTTTCAGCTGAATGTCATATTCGATGCATATTTTAAATTTAGAGTTCCCTTAGTAAACATTTGTTACAGGAAGTTGATATTCATGTTAATGAAATTAAAATTCATATCTCAGTCCAAGTAAAAAAAAATGGAAAAAAATAGTTTCATATTTATTTGACCGATTATTTAAAGATAAATGATATATACATTTGGATTATTTTAAAAGCTTTTTTCTTAATGTAAATAATAAAATACTTGTGAATCAAACAATTTTGTTTGAAATAAAAAGGAGAAGAAAAGTACATGAATTTCTCAATAGACTATTTCTAACTCTGAATTATTAATAGTCTTAAAACTGTTTCATTTATTCTATTTATGAACTTGTTAAATGGATATGGCATCATGACCAAAGCTCGACATCAAATTGCCAATAAATACGTATGTTTATAAGAAATTACTAAGATTTATATTTAATATTAATAGACTTACAGCTGTTTTGTTATTATATTCTTGAACTCTTCAAACCGATATGATAGCTTGATCAAGGTTCATGGCACCAAATTGCCAATAAGCACTTGCACTTCTAAGATATTGCTAGAATTTGATTACTTTCTAAGAGTTTAATAATATTCAAATTGCAGAGCGTATTTTACAGAAATATAATTTCATTTACTTATTCTTCCTGTAAATTCAGCATATAATATGTAGAATTCTTCTATTCGTCTCTCAATAAAAGAAAAAAAATAGTGCCATTAAATATCTTGCTAAACAAAGAAATTGGCGTAGAATTCAATAATAAAATTTTTTTGTTGAAATGCTCGAAAAAATAGTGATATATTAACTATAGGTAATCTTTCCAATGACAAAAACTAATGTCATTACAAAGGTAACACTTTTTTTTATTTAAGTGATAAATAAATATTTTTGAATAATATTTTAATTAGTGTAGAAATAACACAATATCTATATTTATTTTTTAATTACTAAAAATAAAAACATTTTTTTAAAAAAAACCTTATTCTTTAATATTATCCTTTAAAGTATATCTATGATACGTTTAACAACTCAAGTTTAAAGAGATTGTCCTGTGAAGCAATAATACATACATATATACATACACATCTATTTGCTTTTAGTAAGGATAAAGATTTTTTTGTAAGTATATTTTCGGATGAACCACAGGGAAAATGTACTAAAACATTATTCAGAACCTTAATAGCACTTGAAATCTATTAATTATGCTTTGATCTTCAGAAGAAATTTCAAAATTTTGTGTCATACGTAATAATAACATTCCTGAAAGAACTTGTTCATGAAAATATGATGCACAAACGAAAGGCGAAAATACTTCACAGAAAGAATATTCGCTATCATAAATCAAATCAAATAATAACTCAAGATTGATGGAATCAACTACAATGATGAAATATTAGATATGTATTTCGTATGTGGTGTGCGAAAATAACTCAATATCAACATTGAGATATATATTCCCTTATAAAATGTCTGAATCAAGAGATAGCAGCAGCTGTATATTAAAATTTCAACAACTTTTTTGAATATCTCGCTTTTCAACTAAATTCAATGTCTAATTCAATGTCTTTATAATGCCTAATACATAAAAATGAATATAAGAAACATAATTTTAATGAATGAATTTAAATTAATATAATTTTAGAAATATTGTAGAATGTATACATTACAATTACAATTCCTCTTATATTATTTCGTCAGATCCAGTTTTTTTAGTATTCGTATTCGACACAAGAAGTTGAAAAAAAATCCAATTAATCTTAAATAACAAATAAAATAAATGTGAAAAATTTTGCGAAACCAAGTCTGGAATTTAATATTAGCTCCATAATGAACAATTGCAATCTATTTACATGTGATAGCATATTGATACTCAGTGATAAATGCTTTTCACTTTAGAACTAAATATTTCAAGAGTATAATAATAAAAATGTTTCTCCTAAACATATGAACAAAAATTAAGCACTACCTTTGTATCAACTTAAAAATACAAGTGTATTCCTTTCATGTCGAAGTGAACAATTATTAATAAAATCAGTTTTTTTACATGATGATTGATGATGTTTTTCATATATAATAACATAAAAAATCGTTTCCATAAACATATACAGCTTAAATTTTAATTCTATCGAACTGGTATAGTTGTATTTTTTTCATATATCCAAATGAATTATCATTATTATGTTGCTTATTTTTCAAATCTTTTTCTCAGTTTTATGATTAATGATGCTAATTTATCAAGATGGAAGAAAACATTTTTTTCAATAATTTGTTTATTCTTCTGTTTCATTTTTAATTAGCCATTCTTTTTTTCCTTACTAAAATATATACATTTATTTTCTTAGTTAAATTTTCTTCATTTTTTATTATTTTCACTGGTGAATTTTTGTACTTTTCAAATAATTGTATTATTTGTAATAAAAAATTTGATTTTTATCAAAAACTATTCATATTAATGTTCATTTATTTTTAAATTACTTACTTTTTTCCTCTCTGTTATAGCTAATCATTTGTAAGGCTGTGTTTTTCAATAGATATACGGAAAGTCTATATAAATCAACTCCAGAATAAAAAAAATAAAGAAAAAAACTGTTTTTTAGTTCATATTAATCAGTCAAGGCATTGAATCTTAAAAATTTAATTATAATAACTTTAAAAAGGAATTTCTTCCATTTTAAATAGAAAATTTATTTATCAACCAAAAAATTCTGAAGTTTCACACAAGTGTATAAGTAATTTATCAATAAGGCAATATGTTCTATCAATTTTTTGAAAATCTTTTGAGAATGTAATGAAGATTAATGTATATTGTTTCCTAAAAATATCTCTTATAAAAAAGTGAGCATTATAATATTATTTTGTGAAAAAAATAGCATACAATGATTTTTATCTTTCCTACAAAATATAATGATTTGAAAAATAATTATTTCATTTTATTGATCCCTTTTCCAGGATTATTTTATTTTAAATTTAACTCACAATTAAATAAAACTGAATGTGGATGATTACAAGACAAAATTTTATCAGTCAAAAGGAAAGAAAATTGACGAAGAAAAAAAGTGATGAAAACTGGTTGTAAAAGATAGCAAAAAATTATTATTTTGTTTATTTCATAATAAAAATCTGATTTTGGACTTAAATATAGAAAAAATCATGTTAACTGGTTTTATTTTATTTTGTTTGTTTGCAAACTGAATTTAATCTAAGTATTCTAAAAAATATAAATAATAAGATACAATAAAATCCTTTTCATAACACATAAGCACTGCAGCTAAAATAGCAAATAATTATTGTTAACATTTAAAAATGTAATTGTTAATTCATCTCGAATGGTTTCCTCAGCTAAAATGTTTCAAGATTTTATTTTTGGATTAGGGAAATATTTCTATGTAACTGAAATATTACATTTAAACGTGAGACAGCCAGAAAATTTATTTTCTATGGTCAAATTCACTTTAATTAAAAAAAATAATTTATCATTGCGCACTTAGTTTATTATTTACTGTCAACGAGCTGTCGTGAAAAATTGTGTAGTTAATTGTTGTGAGAAATGTAAGCCGATTTAAATTTTTTAATTTTGTGAGAAATCTATGGCATTAGTTTTGATGAATGAAGAAACAAAAAAAATTTCCTTACATTTTTAATTATCAGAGCATTAAGTTTTTCGATAGCTGGCTGAGAAATGAAGATTAAGTTCACTGATGAAAGTATTTATTTGTGTCATATTCAAAGAAAAAGTAATTAAGAATTCAAAGAAAATCTCTGTCAACTTTAAAAAATGGGACTTTATCCTTAAATGTTCCATATTTTTTCAAAGAACTATTCATTAACTTGCAATGATTGTCCTACATTTTTTAAAATTATGAAAAAATGATGTCTTGCTTCCAAAAAATTAAATATTCATAAATTATTTTTTTTTAATTTTTGTTATTGATTTTATATTGAAGTTTTATAGGGATTGAAAATTTGATTTCTTTTTAATTATTATTTCCTTATTGATTTTTTTTTTACCGAAAATTGTATAAATATAAATGATTCTTCTCAATCATAAAGTTTGAATTTTTGTTAGATTGAAAAGTGTTTTATACATTTTTAGTGAGATTTCAAAACATATACTTACGTCAAAAAGGCTTTTAAGTTATTTAAGTTTTAAGAAATAGCAGCATATACAACTAATGTAGTATAAAACATTTCACTCTAAAAATTCAAAATTACTCTTTTTTACAAATTTGCATAAAATTAATGATTCTTTATGATATTATATATATATATATATA
>JAOUZG010004540.1:717576-731293 GCA_026289955.1 Argiope argentata | reverse complement strand
ATGTCGAATATAAAAATTACAAATAATTAACTAAATATAAGTTGTTAAATCTTATCTAACCGTAACTACGATATTATAGTCAGAAGACTTATTTTTTGCATTTCTTATAGGAAGTAATCAAACCTATCAACAACATTACCAAGTTCTCTTTGCTTCATAAAATTTCAACTAAACTAAATAATTTTTAAGGATTTCATTACTTTTATTTTCTAATCGTTCTTTTACAATTTTAAAGCAATTTCGTAGTTTTTCTTTCATGGCATCATTCGTAGAATTAGATATTTAAATAAAATTTTAATACAGGGTGTCCGAGAAGTCTTTGACACATTTCAAAAATTCGGTTAAAAAAACGAGATAGAAAGTAAAATTAAATTACATTTATTACCTCAAATAGGGAAGTTTTTTTTTAATCGTATCAATACACCTCGATGTGGGCCCCTGATTTTCAGGGGATACGAGCAAATGACTGATGAATTCTATCGACGACACCTCTGTGTCGACCCAGGACACTCCCAGTTTCCAAAAACTTATTTTTCCATGCAATAATGTTGTTTCGAGATGGAGGGTAATTTCCAATTTTTCGTTCGGAAATTACGTTGAACTTGAGTCACAGATTTCGATTCGAAAAACCTCATAACACAAAACGCGCGCTCACTTGGAGAGGCCATTTTCTAAATAACTCTTTCTAACGTTTCAGTATCGCAATCTACCGGCCAGTTTTGCATTAAAAAAAACTTTACTATATGAGGTAATACATGTAATTTAATTTTACTTTCTATCTCGTTTTTTTTTACCGAATTTTTGAAATGTGTCAAAGACTTCTCGGACACCCTGTATAAACTTTATTTTAAAGGATGCATGATATTTACATTTTATGAAAATATTTTAATTTTGGTTGTGCAAATTTTATATCTATTATTTATTATTTAATCACTCATGAATCATGTGTTTAATTTGAATAAAAATAAAATGTTAAAAATAGTTTAAGTCATGAATATTTATAATAATTACTTAATAAAATTAATTAATTTTTAATCAGTATTTTTGTTTTAAAAAAAACTTCTGCACAATCGTCTTTGGATGGGTACACTAAATTTTAAAAAAAAGCATACGATAGGTCAAAAACTGTATTCATTAAAATACATAATTAAATCATATGCCCTTAAAGCTTCTAATTTCAGTGTTTTAATTCATAAAAATTGAAAAAAAGTAAGAATTTAATATATTTCTAATTAATCATATTTATTTATAATTTCTTCAACCTTCTTTATATATCCAACCTTCTTTTATACTTTACACAAGTTAATTGTATCATATTTTAAATAAGTCTATGGAATCATGACGTAACTTTTTATTAAAAAGTGACGTAGGTAATTATTATTTATGATGTAAGTAACTTAAAATCATAAATAAACAATAGCTTCAGATATCCAAAGTTTGAATAAATAAATCTTGAATATTTTTCTCGCTAAATCACAATTAACAGGAAAAAGGCAATTGTAAAAGTTTGGAACAAATGTTTAATCTAATAACCACATATTCTTCTCGTAGCCGTATTATTACATGAAATAAATGTAGTAGATTTTTTAAAAGATATATTTTAATATTATTCATCATATTCAAAAAATTCAGTAGTAAACCGAATCTTATATTTATTTCTTTTTATTAAACAATATTGAATCTAAATTTGCATTAAAAGCGGAATATCTGGTAAAGAATTGTGTTAGAATTTGAATTATTTTCCTCTGTGTGAAAGGCAGACCGCTGTCTGGTATAGTCTTCTCTCTATTCTATTCCATTATTTTTCTGAAGATTTTGCATTTGTTATGAAATAATCGGAAAAATGTGTAGAATTTTATAATCTTATTTTCCGAAAGTGTTTAACAAGTTATAAACGTGTTTAATTCTGTGTTTTGAATAAAACTTTTTCCTTCGCTAAAACTTTAAGGTGTTCAATCTATAAGATCAATTTTAAAGTTTGCATGGGAAATTCATAATAATATCTGTGAATCAATGCGATTTTGCATATTTTGATGAAATTCATTTTGTTCTATAAATGCATGGCATGGTTTGAATGTTGACGTTGAAAAAATATGTTATACAGTTATACTACAATAAAAAAATTTCTTGATTTCTTTTCAGTCCAACCTACTTGAAAAAAATCGAATAACAAAACTTAAGATTATAACATGTTATTTAGATTACTTTAGACTAATTGATGTCAGGAATATAATTTCATAAATATCCATTTGGTGATAAACCTGGCAATAGAAAAGAAAATCCTTGATATGGTTTGCCTTTTGATGACGCATCGATTGAGAGCGAAGTTATGATACCCTTATAGAAGATTCTTTGAGACTGCTTTCTCTAGAGATTAAATACAAAAATAACATGCAAAGATAAAATTTAATCTGTAGAAATGGCAGGCAATGGAATTATACTAGAAATTGAATAAAATCTTTATCTTGTAGTTTTTTTAGTGTTTTGTATTATTACAGTAATTTATTATACCGTTATTTCTTGAATATCATAGCGTCCTTCATATGCTATACTTATTAATATTTTTTATGTGGATTAAGGCATTTGTGGAGAAAAAATTGCCGTTTTTTGTTACTGAGAATATTGCATGATTTTTATCGCATATCCAACAAATAAATTTTGAAAAATATGACGCAATTTTTTTATTTATTCCAAAATTTTGAATGATTTCAAACCAGTTTTTGACTGTTACAATCATACTCACTCTACTGCTGTTCATATTTTATTCACTTTGTTTTTATTACGAAATGGAATCTTTGACATAACGTTTTGTTGAGTGTCGAATAATCTTGGAATTTCTGGTAATAAAGGAATAGTTTCAGTGACAAAATCAGCAACATTTTTTTTTCTGTCACTTTTATTTCCTTATTGTGAGGTTTAGATGACAACGGCGAAACGCATTTCTTTTTACTTAGAAACTGGCTTGAGATATGAAGATCTAAACTGCCTTTTGACAATCCTATTATTGGGTTGAGATTTAATCTAATATTCCAGTGTTTTAAGTCTATATCAAATCCAATTGCCTCCATATAGGTGTATTTCCTGCACTTACAGACATCTTATTTTAGTCGATACTGTCACAATGTATCTAAAATGTTCATTGAATGTTAGTAGGAATTACATTATTACGAAATGTCCTACTTTTAATTCCCATTTTATTCGCTTTTCTATCGACCGCCACTGACTGTTGAACTTGGTGGGTGAGAAATATTCTCTTCATACTTTTAACTTTCTGAATAAACCTTTATTTTTATTACTGTATTTAATACCTTTGCCTATTTGTTTTTAAATTTTATGTATCATTGTTTTTGAGTTTGTTTCTGATGTTGAACGTTTTAAACTTTCGGCCATTATTCTTGTGTTTTCATATTTCTACGTTTTTATCTTCAATTCGTTTATATATCCCGGTATGATTACTAAATTTATTATCTGATGAAGATTTAATCATTTGTTCGACCCAGCACAATCAAAAGGGGTTCTTACGCTAGTAATTACTAGAAAACCAACCAACTAACAGTAATTATATCAACAAATAGAAGTGAAGATTATAAATCTACTGGGTAAGTTAGACTGGCTATAAAAAGGATATAAATGAATGAACCCAAGTATATAAAATATATTTTTCTTAAATAATAAGCATAAATTCAATATTGAAATTCCTGTTAAATTCTATTTTAGAATCTCAAATAAGGCTACAATGTATATAACTTAATTATAATATTTAGCTTCCAATGATGAATACATTTAAATATTTGCATCTTTTAATTTAACTTTATTTCAACGATTTTTCACAATAAAGAAACTGTTTTTTTTTAGAATTAATAAATAGCAAACATTTCCGATTCCTTGACATTGTAGAAATTAATGCTACATGTTTCAAGAGAAATAATATTTTTTGTAAGAGAAGAAGTGCCCTCACATATATTAAAAAAGCTGTTGATTATATATTTTTTAAATTTTTAAAATTAAAATAAATTACAAATTTTAGGGAATTTTATAAATTTTTTAAAATAAATTTAGAGATATTTTAATAAATGTTTATATCATTTAATAAATAGTAATTAATTACAGCTAAATAATAGAAAAATATAACATTAAACTCCTACGCCATCTTTATTCTAAATAATATACAAGGTGAGTTAAGAATTTATATATGTCGTGAAATTCTATAAAGATTCGAATGAACTAATTTCCAAATAATTTATTTATTGCATTAAGTAATATGGACAATTATTGGCGATATAATTTTAAAATATCTACAATTAAAAATAGTTTTACCCTTGAAATTAAATAGCGAAGCAATGTTCAATACAAAACTAAAGCTATGAAAAACATATATTTTCTACCATATATTAAATTCCTTTCTAATTATAATTTATTTAACCCTTAAATAGTATTGTTAATTAAACTTCCATTTTTATGCTTTACATCTTTCGGTTAATTAAATTTCTTTAACTGTGACTGCCCAAAGGGAAACTTCGATTCTAATGTATTTATCGAATTGTTTTATTCAGTATTATCATTTAAATTAAAAATAATCTTACCAGTACCATTATTTTTTATAACTGAAAAACCTTAAATTTTATCAGCTTATTCCTTTTTCTTAAAAAGGAAATAAGGTGTTTTCAATAAGGACATTACATAAAGAATTGTTATTAATGACTTCAAAAACGCCACTTATTTTCAGATTGATTTCTTTTTCTTTTCTTTATACATCAGATAGAATTTCCTTCTATAATTGAAGATGGGAAGACAAATAATTTTAAATGAAAATTGTTCTTTTAAAGAATTGTTTTCAATTAACTGTGTTAATTAACTGTGTAAATCCTTTTAATTGAATATATTTAATTAAATAATTTCTCAGCAAATAATTCAAAGTGGTTTTTTTAACTAGGAAAATATCTTTAATTTGATATTTGAATTGTATTTTATTTTGGATTTGGAATTATCCATATAGGCTTCTGCTTAAATAAGTATTTAGTATATATTTTTCACACATTTCTTTCTTTCTTAAATATTATTTACATATTTATAAAAAATATAAATAAATCTTGCTTCTTTGTATCTAATTTAATTTTAACCAGTTATCTTTAATTCAGTGATAATTCCGTGCAGTTATCTTCAATTCAGAAACAATTAGAAAATATATAAATGGGATTTAAGAAATATAATATAAAAAATAATTAGGAGCTTGCGCAGTATTTTATGTTTTATTTACTCATAAAGAAAAAGAAAAAAAACATTTTTAATTTTTTAAAATAATTATAGCAAATATATATATTTTTTGTATTGAGCTTCGAAGTTATTGCAACTTCGAATTAAAATGTCTATGTCAGACATGGAAAATGCAATACAATCGGTTTTAGAGCCCTTGTTAGACCATGATCATGAATTCAAACAAGAAATTGCATACTTTTTTCATTACTTAAATATTGACTTCATTTGCTGACATTTTCAGCTTAACAATCGTCCGATAAAAATTTTATCAATTTAACCTTCTAGTTATCTTCAATGCTTGGTAAACATTATAGTTATAACAACTCTGTTTCAGGGATAAAGCCTCAAAAGCAGATTTGATTCGAATCACTACATTTTTTATCACTGAAGCACATGTCCAATATCTATTTCTGTTTTTTTTCAATTATTTTAATTATTATTATGATATATCGTTGTAAAATATAATTTCCGGAACATCAGTAGAAAACACGCTGGAATCTTTTGAAATTTTTCATTAAATCACAGATTATTATCGTCAAACATCCACTATGAAAATATTTAATTCTCAGAGGGAAAACACTACGTCATTCTTAATTGATAAAAAAATTCCTTTCGGCGATTATCATATTTAATTGCTGTACTGATGACAAACCTATCAGAAAAAATAATAGCAAAAGTGCTACAGGATGTCTGCATCTCAGATCATACACAAAATAATGATTCTTAATTATCAGTAATAAAATTAAAGAATATGGCAATTTTATTTTAATCCACTCTAGAATTTTAATCTACTATGAATTTCTTCAAAATTCTCTTATTATATATATATATATATATATATATATATATATATATATATATATATATATATATTCAAAATCAATTAATACTTAATAAACTGATAAATGATTCGTGTGTGTGTGTGTCAAAAAGCAAGACAGTATTTCCTTATTTCTTTTTCACTATTTTTCTTTAAATTTCTTTAAGTTAATTATTTGAGTAGTAAAATGCATTAAAGAATACAAAATTAAAACTATTTTATTGAAGCATCAGATGTTCATGAAATATTGTTTTAGCATTTATAGAATATTTATTTTAATTTTTGTAATAACGTTTCTAATAAATTTTTTGAAAAAATGTTCTAAAGTAATTACATTTTTGAATTTTTTCAAGAAAAAATTACTGATAAAAAGCAACTATAGAACCAAAATATAAAAACAAAATAATAAAAGATTTTTTTAAAATGAAATAAAGCCTTTTTTTCACTAAAAAGTGATATAAAGCAACTTTTTAAAAGTTTAGATGTTTCTGTAATCATTATTTAAAATTTTGCAAATCGCTTATATATTTCCTGGCTCTTTATTAAAAAATAATAAATTATAATTATGTCCCTTTTTTAAATATTTGGTTTTAAATTTTTTATCATTGAGAAATACTAAAATTATTAACGAATACATTTAAATAAATGTATATTATCTTTTCCAGGAATTTTAGAACCTATTTTGAAATTCAGATTAAAAAGTGAACTAAATTTTAATTTTTGAGTAATTTTGTTAAAAAAAAATCTACCAAGATAAAAATTTGAGAAAATATCTTTTAAAGATATGAAATTGCAATAGAGCAGATATAAAGGCAAATAGAATAATCAAATAACACAAAAAATAGAATTTAAGCATAATTCAAGCGACTTTATTAAAAAAACCCTTTTCAAATAATAGGAATTTTAAATAAAAAATCATTTAAAAATAGATGATTAGAATAAATAATGATAATTTTTCTTTACGAATAAATTCAGATATATCACTGACTAGATTTTTATGGGAAATAAGGATGTGCAAATCACATTACAATCACATTGAAAAACTATGTTTTATCAGCAGATTGTTTAATTCTTCAGCATTATATTGGCCATTTATATAAATTAATATAATAAAATACTCATTAATAATTTTTTTAAAAAAATAAATAAAAAATTTATTCATATTAAATTTACAAATCTTCTTATTAAGTAATAGTTATTCTTTTTTCTATTTTCCATTAAAAATACATCAAACGCATTGTTCAACAATTCCCTCTTCCCTTCCTTTCTGATAATACAGCCCCCTTTAGAAATTAACGGAACAAAATTGATTCAAATCACTGAATTTCTAAGATCTCGAATTCTGATAAACAGATATACAATAAACCAGTAAACTTCTAAGATCTAGAATTCCTATAGACTGGAGCACAAACTTATTAATTTGTCTGGGTGACCTAAGACATTCGAAACGTTCGAAATCTTTCGGAAGAAAATTGCTTTACAATCCCTCCATTGAAGGAAGTTCAGTTTATCCAAATGCGTCGAACGAAAATTTCTCGGGTCACTCCCAGAAACAATTATCTCCATTAAGCGCATGCGTAAACATCTCCAGCATTCAGGAATTTCCTTCTGCCTTCGATGCCGTATCAGTGGTGTCCGGAATAATCTTTCCTCTGTTGCCTATATCTGTCACTTGTTGGGGAGTGATTCAAGTAAAAGTGGCGCGAGTCATTGCTGCACTTTATTCATCTCCATCTGGTTAGAAAAAAAAGGTATGAGGTGATTTTTTAGGAAACTAGGCTATTGAAATATGGTGTAAGGAAAGTAATTGTAGATCGTTGCGTTCATTTTTTTATATCACTGGTTCATCTTTTGTTGTTGCAATACAGGGTAAGTCAAAATGAATATAGCGATTACAAACGGCTATAACTATTTAATGAAAAAATATTTATCGATAAGATTTACACAGAATGTAGAAGAATCTTCAAAATTTTATATACAGAAGTCATAGATGTTCTATGTGACTTCCCTTGGTCACACGGACAACATCTAATCGGTATTCCATTTCACGCCATACATTCTGAAGCATTTGTTCATTAACCGACTCAAGCGCATTACAAATGCGTACTTTCAGTTCTTCAATTGTTTTGGGCAAGGGAAACACAAACACTCTGTCTTTCACATAACCCCATAGGTAGAAATCACAGGGATTTCCTCAAACATCCGATGCCATCTGCGTATGTTGTTCGCATTTGGAGGTTCTTCATTGTACCGCTGACGAAATTTTCTCTGCACTGTAATAACAGAACGGCAACTGTGAAATTCCAACACAGAGAATGCTTTCTGCACGGGACTAGCCATTTCCACTAATGAGACGCCGCGCTGAACAGGTTTCTTGTCGTTGCGAAGTTCGATTTCGCGCATGCGCAGGCATCCGCTTGGCTGCACGTGCGCTTTACGTTAATAAATTTTGAAGTTCCATCTACATTCTGTGTAAATCTTATCGATATATCTTTTTTCATTAAATAGTTATAGCCGTTTGTAATCGCTATATTCATTTTGACTTACCCTGTATATTAAGCACAAGTGGTACAAAGTAACTGAAAATAAATTACTTGTAACATGTAATGCGCCTCATAGCAGAACATGATTTAAGTAATAAAATATAGAATTAATGATGCAATTGTAAATGCTAGTGTTTTATTTCTTCGTGACATAAATAAAAAAACTAAAATAATATAACCATAACTATTGTTTCAGTTTAAAATCCTCAAAGAAAGGCTTTTATTTTTAGCAAAATAAATCTCGAATGTATTTTAATTTAAAGATTTTTTTTTAATATTCTAATTTATTTTCAGTTTAGGTAAAATATTTTTCAGCTATTACTTAATATTTAAGATATTTTTATGAAACATTGGACTCAAAATATTTTTGCTAATAACATTGACATTGAACTTTTAATGCTTTAAAAAACGCTGTTTGGTTTAAAAAATCAAGTGTATAGGGTGGATGGGTGTGTACGGTTGTGGAGAAAACCCACTGAAACCATGGATTCCTCATGCCTACAAAGAACTGTTCAAGCAGGTGGAAGCTCTGTGAGGGTAAAAGGAGTTTGCAGTTAAGAATCAAATGGGACACTTGATGTATGTAGATTCGACATTGACAAGTCAGAGGTACTCTAATATCCTTTCTGACCACCTACATGTTTTCGTGTCAGGCGTACATTCTGAATAACCGGACAATTCCAACAGAATATTGCCCCACCCCCGCAGATCTACAGTAGCTACCGAGTGACTTCATTCTTCTGAATTCTTTTCACTCTCTTTCTCACCTAATTCTTCTGAAATACATTATCAACCATATGTTTGGATCGTGCTGTCCTTAGGATATCTCCACCACCTCTCACTCCCATGGCTTTGTGGACAGCTTTTCAGGAATCATGGAAATGTCAACATAATTACTTCACAAATTAGTTGAATCCAAGCCACGCCATATTGTGGCATTTCTGCGAGCTAGTGGGGGCTCTACGATATTAAATACGTGTACCTGTTTTTTTTGGCACATCAGTGTATAATCAGCGATATAATTTTGAGAAATACCAATTAGTGAATAATTGAATGGGTATAATTTGGTGCTCCCAAATTTTTAGCCACACGTGATGTCAAGCTCGTTTCTTTTTAACTTCTATTACAACTCAAAGGCATGCATAAAAGTTATAAAAGGAACTTCTTAACAAGAAGTTATAAAAGGGAAATAGTACTCAGAAAACAAACAGCTTAGTGAATCAAATGAAATTTCAGTGTTTAAAAGGATACGCATATTAAAAGAATATCTTTTTTTTCTTTTATTGAACCTTTCAGGAAAGCTGATTCTAAATCTGGGTTTTTGGAATATAACGATAGAATCTTCCATATCGGGTATTATGCATGCTTACATACATACATTGGATGTTTTAATATAGAAATTTACATTCATTTCTTAATATTAATCGAAATAAAGATTAATCAATTAATATTCTGAGTTATTGATTCCTTTTTCTGTCCCCCGTCATTCTTTAGCTAAAATATTTGCTTAGAAACATAAAATAATACTCAGTTAAAGTGTATATAAAATATATATGAAGAGAATTTATAGAATTCATAATATTACATCAGAAGTGTAATTGTGGCTGTATGTTTGAGCTTTACTACAAACTATACGAAACACAAACAAACCACTGTCACTCTGAATTCCTTTTTCTCACCATGTTAAATGCAATGCTTAAACGCTAGTAATGATAATAGACGTCTGCACTGGTTTCGATAATTTGATGTCTGTGGAGCTTCGAATAGTTGAGCGTTTTAAGCGTTAAGTTTATGCTTCTTAATGAACAGTCTACACAGAAATGCAAGGCATCTTTTCCTTCTCCCATTAGAAGCGGAGAAACAACGTCCTTCGATTTGTAGTTGCAGAGATTAATAATCCTTTATTTCTTGAGTAATAAGTTTTCACTTGGATCTTTCTGGCGAAATTCTACCATTTCAAGCACAGAATTAATGGTATAAAATTTAGAATTCAGACGAAATCCACATTATATAACGTGATTTGATTTAAATAAATAATCATTGCTTTATTTATTATTAACACTCTCAAATGTTGAATAGTAAGTACTGCCTCAAGCATTTGAAAGTAGTGCTTTATCTTCATAGTAATATTTAATATGCGCATATATAATGACTTGCTAGTATATATCATGAATGGATATATTTACGGCTCGGATTGCAGAAAGACATATTCTGAAAATTTCAATGGGAAAAGTAGATATTTCTTTCTCTCCTGTCACATACTTTAATCTATATTGTTTTTCCAATTTATTATTCTAAAAGTTTTTATCTTGTAAGCATCAGTGACAAACAAGCTTTTATAATTATAGTAACATAACAAAATACAAGAAGGTAAATTTATCATCAGTATTATTAAGCGATTTAAAATGATGTACTAAAAATTGGTATAGTGTGATCTGATATCAAGAATATTTAAAAATATATTACGATACCTGATATTTAACAAATAATATGCAGGTGGAAAGTTTTTATTGCTTTTACTTAATTTATATTTGCTAAATTATGTCCTCTCATGTAACTTTCAAAAAATATTCATATAATTATCCATATTGATGTTTGTGATGCATTTTTCTATTGTGTCTAAAGAAGCAACTAAGTCTTCTTTATCCAGCGTTAGTACATATTTGCACAATTTCAATTTCTTTAATATTCATCACACATTGTTTTCAGTGCTCATTGTTATTTTTTAATGTATTTTATATTTATTAAAAAAAGATGATGCAATCTCTAGTTTAGTTATAAGTTTCTTACTGAAATTTTATTAAAAATAAAATTTCAGTATATAAATATGAGAGTTTAAGGATTGAACTCCTACTAAACACAATAATATGTGCCATAAGTGTGTTTTGTGCTTGTTTAATATTAAATCAAATTTCTTGATTCACATGTAGTATGGAAACATGGTAGAAAATAGTTAAAGCTCGCCTTCCTTTAAGCGTTTATAAGGTCATCTCAAAGCAACATTCACGTTGCTTCAAAATGATACATTAATATAATTAAAACAGTCTCAAAATATATTCAGTCGAATTTTTTTATTGATGGAACGCATTTCATATTTTAGCATTTTTGGATATTAAATTGAGTAACATAAAAAGTTATTGCCCTTCTTCATTTTTAAATAGATAAAGAGAGCTTATAATTTTACCTCTTTGATATCTAAATACGATAGCTCATTTTCATGATGAAATTTTTTTGGTGGCACTTGCTTTATTTGGACGAATTTTGCAGTTCTAAAATTAAATATTTTTTAATACTATTTGTATTTAGGGTTATCACGTATACGTATTCAGGATGGAGAATAACAAAAATCTTTCTTTTATTTTATGAATCAATTATGATAATCATTAATGTCTTAATGATGGACCAAAATTAATATCTTCCAATCAGCTACTATACCAATGCTTAATTTTTAATATCAATATATTCTGAGAATTTTCTGCATTAAAACTGGGCAAGAATTTGGACAATTTTGTCCTTACTGATTGTTTAGTAGCTGTAACGGCCAGTTTCTTTCTTTAGGAAAGAGGTTGGTGGAAAAATCGAACCAATAGCAAGCTGAAAATCTCCATTATCTAGACTTTTAATTTATCATTTTAATTTAAATTTCTTTGTATCACCAAGTTTTGATGCATAAAAGGATTCTTCATAAGGGTGAAAAAAAATGAAACGATATGAAAAAAATTATTCTAAATGATTAGAAATTAAAGTAATATTGAAATATCTTATTTCAATTATTTCAGACATGCTAAAGTAGAATAAAATCCATTGTTTGACGACATATTAAAGTTATTTAATTTAATTTAATAAAGGATTTAACATGCATTGTTTGTCATTTTATCTTACGCTAAGAATATAAGTTTTGGAAACTTTACTTAATGTTCTAATAATCATTTAATGACGCCAGCGTTCTGGCACAAAGGTAGCCCTTTTCCTCGTGATCTGGACGGCCCAGGTTAGAGTCTCTGTTAAGGCATGGTTATTCTTCTATATTCTATCCGTGTGGTGTGTGAATGTGCCCCCTTGTAAGAAGGGACTATGCAAGCGAATGTGATAAGTCTGTAGCTAAAATCGAACTCTTGGCCCCTAGATGGCGCTACTTCAAACAAGCGACGACTATTTCGGCTTAAGTCCACTAATGCATCAGAGCGCTGGTCCATGGCAATTTCCATTAATAACAACAACAACATAATTAAATTATATAATCTGAATCTCATCGTCTGAAATCAATGAAATATTTTTCCATTTCAAAAAATATTCTTTCGCTTTACCAAATGGAAAAAAAAAACTCCAATATGTTTGTTCCATTCTGCAAATATTTTTTTTCCGAAATCTAAGATTACGGCTCAGTCGTCGAACTTAATTTACAGGAAACGAAAAGCAGTTAAATAGCAATTATTTACAAGGAAGAAGATAATTGGATAACGTTCTTCTTACAAACTATCTAATGAAATAGTAGAAAAACTATATATTCAGCAAGTAATTAAAGTTAGTATGCTCTTTTTTAATTTCTTTTGTGCTTTGCTTTTTTATCTAATCGTTTAAGAAAATATTTCTTCTATCCATGAAACATCTTCTACTACAGAATACAACTTGGGATAAAATGTAATCATTTTATTGTTTGATTTCAAAAATAAGAAATTTTGCAAATGTTTAAAATTAAGAAACATATATTTACACTAAATATCAACAGAAATATAGAGTGACGAATATCTGGATTCAAAAATTTAAAACAAAACATTCAAGATTTAATTACCTGTTATGTAGTACCGGTTCATTATTATTGCATTTCATTTTTAATATTGAATTTTTTTTATTCTAAGGTTTTTAACCTTATCCTAGCATTATTACAAAACAGATGCGAGTTCAAACTGCCTAGAGTTACATCTATTAACAATCAGACTTGTTAAACATTTATTATCGATAGACCTTTAATAACAACTGTATTTAGAAGACTTTTTTTAGCATTGTCTGGACTTGCACTTATTTTCTGCATGTTTTCGGCTTAAAACTTTATTTTCATATATTTAGGCAAACAGGTCGTTCCATATATATATATATA
>JAOUZG010004540.1:696746-707576 GCA_026289955.1 Argiope argentata | reverse complement strand
ATATATATATATATATATATATATATATATATATATATCACTTTTTTCCAGAATGTGTGTTTGGAATAATTTCTAAAATATATGAATATTTACAGAATTTATAGTCTGATTTTTATAGTTCTACTTAATCTGTATGTTTAAAATGCCCCTGAAAAATGCTGATGCCAATAAAAAAGAGCCAATTATTGATTGCTATTATTTTATAAAATTTTATAAAGTTGTTGCATTTTTCCTTATATTTTTTTCTATATACCTTTTTATAGAGAAAAATGAATATGATTTAAAAATAATTAGTAATATGTTATTTCAAGTATATTATTTGTTGTAACAAGTAATTTGAGAAAAAAAAAATAAACGTATGTTCCAACGCAATTAGTTTATTTCAATGATAAAATAATTTGAAAATTTTCTATAGCGTATTTATATATTAAGAAAATCATCATCAGAATATAATGACAGATTTTTATACTAATACTTTTCTTATTAGAAAATTTAACTTGAGTTTATAGAAAATGAGGTCTTCTAGATCGCATATCCCCAGTTAAGTCCTAAATGTTCACCTTACCAGTTAAGGTTTATTGATCACCTATCCAGGAAATAATATTAGTTTGCCCAAATGGTATCAGCCCATACAAAGTTGGTTTAGAAATCATAGAAAAATTTAATATTAGAAAATAAGAACTTTTTATATACTAATCAAAATTAAATTAAAATAAACAGGATTAGGGATTTATCTATTCATAAAAATTAAAATTATGTTTAATAAACAAAAACATAACAGATAAAGAAATGTTTTTTGTTCTTTCTAACATTACTATGCTGAGCAAAATCTTTTTCCGAAGACAGATTAGCAGTGTATTAAACATGTCTTGGTTCATTAGACTGCATTTCAATAATTATACATACATTATATAAAATGATTAATTTTTCTTTCAATAGATTGCAAAAATTTTATACTTAAATATACTGCTCACAAAATTTTAACTTTCTTGTGGCTATTAGAGAATTATTTTTAAATAAATAAGCAAACAAAAAATCTTATTTTTTGGTTCTGATAATGTAAAATCAAAATTTATTAAATATTTCACATCCATTTGCTTAATACCTATTTTTATCTAATTCTACAGGCGATTCATGAACGTGCAAAGAAAAACAAGCTCCGGGCCGGTAATTCGGAATCAGGAGGTTACCGCAGTACAGGCAATTCAAGTCTTACTCCAGATACCGCTGGATCCCACAACAGGCCGACACAACCGAGCAGTTCAGCAGGTTACGGAAGTAAAGGTCTGCAGATTGTAGTGGAGAAAGATGGATTCACTACAAACACTGGCAGTGGTAGCCAGGAAGATGATTATGATGACGATACAGCTGGGGACGACAGCTACCGTCAAGAATCGGTACGCGGTGCCACAGCGGCTTCAGCCATGTTGCTCAGTGCATTCATGACAGAGACGATCCGAATCGAGATACCAATAAACGGTAATACAGATTCCGGTTATGGCACTTCTCATGTTGAGCAGGAGACTCAATTCACTACGGAGCAGACTTCGCCAAAGCACATTATCTCTGGCATTGACCTTGCTGCAGCTAGAGGTCATCTGAAAAGAAACGGCATGTCCAAGAGAAAAGGCGACCGGGACGAAAGTGACACACCCGGAGGGATAAAGAAAAAGTCGAGGTTCAATCTAGGGAGGAGACACAAAAGCAGCCGGAAGAAAAGGGAGAAAGTGTCTGCGAAAAGAGAGAGAAAGGCGACTAAAACTCTGGCCATAGTGTTAGGTGAGCATTGAGAAATCCAGAAGAAAGAAATCATTTTCTTCTTCAAAAGGCTGATTTTGTTGCTTAATTTATAATTTTTTAATATTTTTTTTTCAGTTTCCTTAATTTATTTAGTCTATTTTAAAGCTTTCGTAAAGTTAAAAAAAAAAACACCTTCAAATATTTTGAGCCTTCTTTTTTATTTTGATAACTATTTTAAAGTCAGGATATTATGAATATTATTTAAACCATTTGTTACCTTAGTTGCTTCTTTATACAACTATTTATAGCTTTTTTTGCCAAAACAGTGCTTTATCTTTAAATAATAATAATTTACTTCAATAAAGGTACATTTGTATTTGAATAAAAAAAATTAAAGGCACGAAGGAAAAATTATATATATCTGAAGTATTTAATTTTTTAATTGAATTTACATAATTAAAAGTTTTTAAACGACACAATTCCACCTTTCTGGCTTCTCTCTTTATATATTTATGATGTTTTTGGATGCAATAATATTTTAGTCCAATTGTATTATTTAAATGAGCTCCTATGTATCTATTCTCCTATGAGCAAAATAATATAATATATTATATTTCTCATAGAATATGCATATAAATATGATTATATCTAATCATATTTAAATCCATCTCTAACAAATTTATTTTAAATAATCAAATTTACGAGTATTTTGTTTTAATGTACAACATATTTATAATTGTAGAATTCGAATCATTATTTTTAATTTTTAACAATAAATGAGAAAAGTAAATATGTTTTAATCAGTACTTGGGTACTTAGGTTTTTTTTTTCCAAAACAATTTTTTTATCTTTAAATAATAATAATTTTCTTCAATAAAGGTACATTTGCATTTTAATAAGAAAAATTAAAGGCACGAAGTAAAAATTATATATATTGAAGTAATTAATTTGTTTTTTAAATATACAGAATTAAAGGTTTTTAAATGACTCAATTCCACCTTTCTGGCATCTATATATATATTTATGATGCTTTTGGATGAAGTGATATATTAGTCAAATTGTAAACTTTAGAATATTAACTATGATCAAAATAATATATATCTAATCATATTTATATGCATCTTTAACAAATTTATTTTAAATAATCAAATATTAGAGTATTTTATTTTAATGTATTAAATATTTATAATTGTAGAATTTTTAACGATTTTTTTCACTTTTAATAATAAATGGGAATCATAAATATGTTTTAATCAGTACTTGGGTATATTGCACTCGAATATTATATTCATTTCAGTTCGAATACTTGATAATTTGGCTTTCATTTCAATTTTAAAAAAATAATTGTCTTACCAGGCAACATTAGACTTCCTGGATGGAATATGAAGGCCATATGAATTTGAAATATGAAGACAGTCTTTTTACATTTGGGGTAATCCAAACAACTGGATAACATAATGAACGCATTGATATGGAATTTTGCCATGCATCAATCTTTGCATGAAAATTGCGATGACAAGTCAAATATGTCTTGATAGCAAATTTTATTTGATATTTTAAAGATGTATAGCATAAAAATAATATTAGTTTATAAAACAGGACGAAGAAAGTTATTTTGCATTGAAAAATATGTTGTATGATTTAGGTGTGCAAAATAAGATATTATAATCAAATTTAATACAGATATCTATTATCACGATATTATTTTTCTATTCCTCAATATATAATTCCACTTCTATAATCGCCATATTTCTAACAAAACAATGCATACCATTATTACAAGATATTATTACTTGTAATTATGAAGTTTGAATACTGCTATTGTTTTACCGAAACATTTATGCAAAACATTTATAATATTCATTGCTATTATTATATATTCCTAGATTAATTATATGAACTCATATATTAATCATATGAAGATACATTACAACTGAAAAAAATATATTAGAAAGAGTCGAATTAATTATTAATTTCTCTTCTACATGATAAAATTAGTTATTTTCATTTTACTTTTCTTGACTAAGTCATTAAAAGATTAAATTAATCTTTTTAAAAAATATAATCGTATTTATTAACATAGCGGCCGAATTTTTGATTTAAAGACTATGTTAATATGAGTTTAAAAATTGTTGAAGTGTTGAAAGAGGAGTCACATTATCAAGGAATAATTTGTACTTGAAATTATTCTGAACAACTCAGTATCCGAATTTTGATTTTTTTTGTTTTCTTTCACAGTTTTTCATTTAATATTCTTATAAATATTGATTTTTGTGATTTATTACTTTTATTATAGGAATGTTTCTCATGTGCTGGGTGCCATTTTTTACCTGCAATATCTTAGATGCCATTTGCATCAAATTGGAGAATGATGATTGGAGGCCTGGAATGACCATATTTCTTCTCACAACATGGTTAGGCTACATCAACAGCTGCGTCAATCCCGTTATATACACTATTTTCAACATGGAGTTTAGAAAAGCTTTCAAGAAACTTTTGATTGATTCCTGGTAATGACAATACCTCAACAATGAATCAATCAACATTCCTTGAATCAACTGAGGGTGTGAAATGTCTTCTGTAAGCTCAGATACAGTCATTACTTAATTATTTACTTACATGCTGGAATTTTAAAAACCCACCTATTTTGAAAAATTTGGAAATATACTTTTTTCTTTTTGTAAAGAGTGTAAAAGCCAAAATAAATCAAATATTATTTATCAAGTTTAAATGTTTTTTTCCAACATGATTATTTTTATTTTTATTTTATTTACTGATGTTTCACAAGCAATTTTTATACTATAATGTAAATCAAGTCCACCAACTTATATATTAAGTTTTATAGAATGATTATTCAATATTTTTAATTAATATACATTTGTACTATAAAATTTATTTAGTAAAAAGCTAAATTCTGAGACTGGTTGTTGTGAATACATTTGGATAACAAAATAAGAAAATCACCTATTTGTAATTTCAAGGCTTATAAACTATATATTTACATAATATGATAAAAAATTTCGTTAATTTACTAAACCAAAGAATATTTTTATTTTATTAAAGTTCCATTTTCAAAATTTTAATTTTCAATCCAACATTAAAAAAAAATATTTTTACATCAAGTTTTTTTCAATCCAAGTATTTCAGAATTCCATTTCTCAGAAGAAATGTTAATTTATAAGAAAAATACTTCATAATTTTTGAGTACATGATGAGAAGTATAACTCTTTAGGAATAATACTTTAATATAAAATAGAAAAAAATCATTCATTATTCTTGCCAAATCCATAATTCTTCAAGAATAATTATTATAGAATAAATCTAATAGTTTATAATAAATATGTCAAATCTGTAAAACAGAACATTTTAAGCCTAATTTCAGCGCTGATAGAAAACTTCAAAACAATCAAGCTATAAATATAAAAAAGAAAATCAAGAATAATAATCACATTTACAATACTATTTTCTTTGCAAAACATTATTGCTACAAACATAGAGGAAGAAAAAATTGCATAATTATATTTAAAAATATACACGATATAGTCAACATTTCGATCACAAAATTATAGACATTAATTTACATTCTTAAACTATTATGAATAATTCTTGGCATTATTAATTTCAATCCGAATTCATTCATTCGTTCTTGCTGATTAAAAATTCTTAAATTAATAAAACATTTCTTCTCAAATATTCTTAATTTATAAAGAACAGCCATATTATTGTATTTTACACTTTAAATAAATTTTATATACCAAAACTTTCTAATTAATCTAAATTTATTTACACAAATCAAGAATTTTTTTCCTAATACCAAGACAATAATTTTTAATTTTATGCGAATAAAATTTACCTAAATAGGGAAATTTTTACTTGACGTATGCGGTAAAAATTAGATATAGGGAAACAAATTGAAAATCCCAGGAGTTCTAATTTAAATTAACATATGATATTTAAAGGTTCAAGCAAAAACAGTTTTTACTTGAAACCAAACTTTTATATAGTGAACAATGAGCTAATACTTTAATTTAATGTTGGAAATTATTAAACCACCAATTAATTAAATTAAAGAGGGCAGCAATGTGTATTCGGAAACATTTTATATGAATTTCTTTTCTAATATTCCTGACAAAACACACGCAGATGTAATTTAAATTGATTTTTTAGTTATAGAATACCGGAACACGATATCCTTTAAGAACTTTTGTGATTCCAACTTGATGAAATACTTTTCAATGGAATATTGACAAATATAATTAATGGCTCAAAAGTATAAAAAATTCAGTGACAATGGATGATTTTAAAAGCTTCACGAAATAATAATTGTGATGATGGATGGTTTTAAAAGCTTTATTTTCAAGGGTAAAAAAATACTTTAATAATGCACCGTCACTTACATCAACTTCGATAGCGATGAAAGTTACAGTTTAAAATTTGTTATGTTATCCATCTTGTGTAGTCTTAAGAATCATCAAGAAAATAGCCCATTTATAATCAAAATGTAAAATCAATGTTTCAGGAGAGAAATTATTGAAGAGGATAAAATGTCTATACAAATTGCATATATTTTTAATTATTTTAAACTCGCATGTTTATGAAAATTCGTAGCTTTTGACACATACATCTGAAATAGTTTTTCAGTTGAAATTCAGCTTTTGAGGATTGAATATCTTGAATTTTGTGGTACTGTTCATTATATATACTTAAAAATAGAAAAAAAAATTCATCTAGGCTAATTCAAAATCTTCATAAATCTAAATCGATTAAAAAAGTTTTTAATATATAAATAGGTATTATAAAAAATTAACTTTATTATAATAGATACCTAAATTAAGCAGTGAAAACTATAAATATCTATCAAATGTATTTAACAAATGTTTATAGGATATACAGGGTGTCCGAGAAGTCTTTGACACATTTCAAAAATTCGGTAAAAAAAATAAACGAGATAGAAAGTAAAATTAAATTACATTTATTACCTCAAATAGTGAAGTTTTTTTTAAACGTATCAATACACTTCGATGTGGGCCCCTGATTTTCGGGGGCAACGAGCAAATGACTGATGAATTCTATCGACGGCACTTCTGTGTCGACCCAGGACACTCCCAGTTTCCAAAAACTTATTTTTCCATGCAATAATGCTGTTACGAGATGGAGGGTATTTTCCCATATTTCGTACGGAAATTACGTTGAATTTGAGTCACAGGTTTCGATTCGAAAAACCGCATAACACAAAACGCGTGCTCACTTGGAGAAGCCATTTTATAAAAAACTTTTTCTAACGTTTCAGTACCGCAATCTACCGGCCAGTTTTGCATTTAAAAAAAAACTTTACTATATGAGGTAACAAATGTAATTTAATTTTACTTTCTATCTCGTTTTTTTTTACCGAATTTTTTAAATGTGTCAAAGACTTCTCGGACACCCTGTATAACATAAGAAATACAGCATAGAAAGAAAACGCGTTATTAACATACAAAGATATTTTGAAGGATATCTCATCAAACTCAATTACTATTTTATACAAATAAAATCATTTTAGCATAAAAATGCAAAAAGGAATTGATAAATTCATAAAGAACCTAGTTTCTTTGTAAAATATAAAACAGTTTCCCCCATTTTGGCTAAGTAAACAAAAAACGTAAAAAAAGTTTTCAATAAATAAACAAAGATGTGTATTTAAAATATTTTTTTAGCATTAAGATATATGTATTTATTGCATTAAAAATCTTTTACTCTTAGACAACAAAATTATGCACAGCAATAAATTGACTAAAAAAGTATAATGAACTAATGAACACACCAAAGACAAAGCTTCATTAAATATCTAGATAAAATTCTGAATTCCCTTTCTTATTAAAATTCATCTCAAAGAACTAGTTTATTTAGAAAATATAGGGTCCTGCTGTTTTTCTTAAATGCGAGATTGAACTTAAACACATATGGAGAAAGGTGTTTTTAAATTACCAGAACAATGGGGTTTTAACTAAAGATTGCAAAATGAATAAATTAGAGTAAGTTATACATTTTATTTCATAGCTCCTTTATCATTCATAAAACAATGTGAATTTTTTGAAAATAAAAACAAATGTATAAAAAGTATCACATTTATTGATAGAGGAAAATTTCACCAGATCATGAAATCGAGAATCTCCATCAATATTGAGTAATAAAATTTATTCTGAACTATTTAATAAATTGTACTATTAATCATTCAAATTTATTTAAATAATAAAAAAACTGAAGTGAAAGAATTTTCATTTAAGATCTTTCAATTTACTCTCCATCCTAAAATTTAAAATATTTCAAAAGAACGAATTTTTACGTATATTGTTGATACAGAAATTCGAAAGTAACAAATTTCTCATTTTGAAGAGTTTCAGACATCTCTAAAATTCTATTACTTATGTATTTGGAAAAAATATAGAAACTATCGTGATAATAGTATTCCCTGTGCTTTCATGCTAAATGCAGAGAGAAAGGGTGGAGGGGAGAAGGAAAAAAAGTATTAGATTTGAAGCATGCGATATTTAAATATTTTAAGAATTACACTCATTTAAAAAACAAATATTATGATAAGGATGGATAAATCTTTGGATTTTATATTACAATAGCCAAAGCTGACCATCCTAACATACAAATGGTATGTCTATATTGCCATATGGTTTATTAAAGAAAATATTTCCTGAAGGTTAAAATACAAACATCGTTTTCCACTTATAAAAACAAAGCACAATAAACTTAAAGGACAAGAATCTGAAAATTATGAGTTAAATTACAGAAAAAATTCAAAGGAAATGTTTAAATTCTTTATGTTATTCATATTAAATAAATGAAATTTATAGATCTTAAAAATTTAATGAAATTATGTAAGGGTAAAATTCCTCTAATTCACGTATCCGCAATGTTAATCAAACAAACAAATCAAACAAACTGATAAGATTTCTAGTATTTTGATAAAATATTTTTTTGTATTATTTAATTAGTTATTTATTTTTGTTGCATAAATCAGTTTTTAGCTGAATTTAGAAAAATATTTATCACATCAATTGTATATTATGCATCTTAAACAAGATAAAAAACGTAAAAAGTAGAAATTAAATATATTCAGATATTATTTAAATACCTTAGGGAGTATTTCCAGCTAAATTTAGAAAAGAATCTATCCCATCAATAGCATATTATGCATCTTAACCAAAATCAAAAACCTAAAAAGTAGCAATTAAACCTATCTAGATATTTATTTAATGCCTTAGAGAGTATTCTTGCGTGGGATATTTCAAAATAAAAATAGAGAATTTTATTACTAATTCCACCACAAAATAATATAATTTTTTATTGAACTGATTAAATATTAAAATAATGATTATATCTAAGTTACTCGTCAAAAAATGTTGTCAGCAAATAAATATTTTATGGCATTCTCAGGTAATAAAATAATGTTATTTCACTTCTAATAACAAGAAAAAGATTCAATAGAAAATAGAAAGTAGAAATGAATTTATTCTTTCCTCCCTTCAATATAACAAGCGAAATTGCATAAGCAAGAACTAACAATGGACGTCATAAGTTAAAGAAACACTGGTTCATGGGATATTTTTCCAAAATTTATTCTCCTATACTTCTCGAGCAGGACGTAAATTGGAGCATATTTCGCATGCCAAGCAAACGCAATTTACAAAACAGCATATATCTTATCAATCTGCACCATCTGGCACACGAGTCTTTCAACAGCGCCAGGAACTAGTTAGATTTATCTCTAGAGCAAAAACCTTGGTGATTGTTACAGATTCATAATATAAGGCAGCTACTAATGATTTTCTATTGCAGAAATCACAAGAAATTTCTTTAATACCGAAAAAAGAATTGCTTTCGTGCTTTTTGCTGTCTTTATGATTAGATTGTTCTTCTTTTTGTATTTTTTCGTTTTAAATTATGTTATAATGGTTAAGAAGTTTGTTGTTTTGTAATTTTTAAACTTATATTTAAGAATTAAATAATCGGTATGTTATTATTTTCTAAATTTAAGCCTATCTGATATTTTTTTTACTAAAATAAAAAATGATATGTTTTTAAAAGGTTTCGTTAATTTTATGTGTTAGATGATTTTTTTAAACAAACATTGGAGTTTTATTAATCTAGAAAATACTCTCGTAAATATAAATAAGGAATGTTAATTTTTTAAATCATTCTCCGGATAATTTTGATTAGTAAGTAAAAAAAAAAATGAAACGATTGGCAATTGTATAGTTTTCAAAGTTGTTTGCATACACTGCATAAATTCTAAAGCTTTGATTTTCTAACCGTTTTTGTAATTTCTTTTTAATTACAAAAACGGTTAGAAACTTTAACTCAATGACTCAAAATTTTGACCTAAAAATATAGCTAAAATTCTGATTTTTAATGCAAATTAAAAATACACTTCCTTTTTTTGAAGAAATAAATCTTTTTAATTTTCTTCACTTGAATGGTCTAGTATTTTAAAGTCTAACGAAGGAAATTTTATATGAAAATGTTTTATCGCAAAACTTTAATGAACAAACACAATTTTTTTGCAATATTCTGGATTTTTAATCTTATGCCTGAAAAGTTTTCACATTCTAAAAATTAAGGAAAGCGTATCCATGAATTTCCTGAAGCATTCTTTAATTGGAAATACTAATCTAGAAAACTTCTTAGATGAAACAAAGAATGCAACATGTTTATTTTATCTTGGTGATATACATTTTTTGAAAATAACTGATTACGTTTCACTTGCTTTTCTATTTCTGAGAAAACATTGTTCATTTAAACAGTAATTACTTGCTTAGGCAGGAACATAAAAACATTAAAAAACATTTTTCTCTCTAACTGCTTAATGGAAAAGAGAAATAAATTTCTTCGTCAAGTAAATAAAATTAGAACGTTCTTCTAATCTTCTTAGTGTACTTCTTTCTTTTCCCGCTTCAGTACATTGCTTACCATTTTCGGTTTCTTACAGATATTTCAGCAGATGATGTTTTCTCCTTATCTGGAAATGATTTGTAGCTATTTCATGTTTTTAATATATATATATATATATATATATATATATATATATATATATATATA
>JAOUZG010004540.1:683146-696736 GCA_026289955.1 Argiope argentata | reverse complement strand
ATATATATATATATATATATATATATATATATATATATATATATATATATATATCGGAATATTCTTCAATTAACCCTTAAACTTATTAACAGTTCTTTAATCTCAAACAAACAGATGCGAGAAATATAGAGAGGAATACATTTACAGCAAATTTATTTAAAATATTGATTATGGGAATTTATTTATTTTACACAACTGCGCACTCAAAAGAAATTTGAACAAACTTTTATTTATCGCCTTTAAACAATATAGCTGTAAATAATAACAATTTTATAAAAAAGAAAGGCAACAACTAATATCCGAATTTAAAAGAATTAAGACATTGAAGAGCTGAGCGCATTTTCACACCACTAGATTTTTAAGTGGCATCATTTTAATTACGAACCTTCTTCTCAATAAGTTTTATATTTTCGCATTAATCCTTTTTAAAAACTTATTGCAATTTTGATATATCATTTTGCTATATAGCGTTATTAAAACTGAAATACAGACATAAACATTCTTATAAAAATGATGTTATTTGTATAACATTTTACAACCGATTATCATTCCTCATATTACCTAATGAAACTGTGGGAAAATTTATCCATAACTGCGAATAATTTAAATTATTACTCTTTAACTGCGCTATTTTTAGTAATCATTAAATTTAGAATAAAAACGGTTTGATTAATGCGTGAGTAAAAACTATTAACATTTTGTAAACAATTACATGCATGTAATTTTATTTCTGCACACACTTTTTTATCAAAATTTTATTTTAATCTAAAAAGCCAAGTTAATCACATATACATAATGTAGATGTTACTTTGTATATCTATATCTTTCTATCTATCTATCTATATATATATAACAAAAAATATTGACGCAACAAGAAACAATCTTCCGATGGCTTTTAAATTTCGTAACCACGAGAGTTTTGAGCAGGTATGCAAATGATTAAATTTTAGTGTCTAATGAATGAATTATTTTTTCGCCAGTGCATCGGAACTTCACATCCAGAAGCTATATATAAAGAGCAGTTCTTCAACGGTTGTTAAAACTTTAAGTTTGATTGCGAGAGTCAGAGTAAGAAATAGGTCATATCATTGGATTGAAAGAGACCGGTTAGTCAACTCGGATAATCGCTCGTCATTTGAATCGAAGCTATGCGGCGATTCGAAAATGCTTCCAAAGATGGGTCAAAAATGGCAGAGTTCAGAGTCAGGATAGAAGCGGTCGACCTAGGGCCGCAACCGATCATGAGGACCGAGTAATTGTCCGATCAGCTGTCACAGCACCTTCTTCATCTTTACCAACCTTCAGACGTTCAACCAAACCCCAGTGTTCACCATGACCATTCACAGACGGTTGAGACAGTGAAATTTACATTCTCGCCAAACGTTATGCCACCTGCAACTCACGCCTGCACACTGCCGAGCCAGATTACAGTGGTGCTTGGTTCGATAAGGTTGGAATGTTGCAAACTGGAGATGTATAGTCTTTAGCGATGAATCCAGCTTGCAACTGCGACCTAACGATAATCGGAGACGTGTTTGGAGACACCCAAGGCAGAGGGTGTTGTTGGGACGGGAAAATAACAGCACATAGTTCTTAAGCATAGCTAAGCATACTTTATTCAACTAAATCACATTTATATATACAACACTAAAAATGACGTCACATAACAGCGCCATCTAGCGGTGAGCGTGGCTGAATTATTGCTCGAACATACCGCCCACCTTGAAATAATATTTCAATATTCATATATAATGCGAATACAATAAAATATACAGAATAAACAAGACTTAAATAAATTGTTTAAATACATATAGACAATATTAAATGCTCTGAATTCCGTTTGGCTACAGATATAAAATTGTTCAAATTGGTAACTGGCACAGTTTAGTAATATGTCTTTTAAATATGCCTTCTGATGTTTTGACAGTTACAACTCTAACATTATCATCTGCACCAGTGTGTAATTCAATAACTCTGCACATTTTCCATTTTGTAGGAGGCAAGTTATCATCCTTCAAAAGACACAATTCATTAACTTGAAGGTTTTTAGTGGGTAATAGCCATTTTGGTCTTTGTTGTAATCGACACAAATACTCCTTATGCCAACGTTTCCAGAATTGCTGAACCATTTTCTGGATAATTTGCCATCTATTAAGGTAGGAGAGTTTGGTATCAATGTAATTTGGCTCAGTAATGCTTGTTAATGATCTGCCAATTATAAAATGACCAGGGGTTAAGGCTGATAAATCATTGGGATCACATGATAAGGCGGTTATGGGTCTGGAATTGAGACAAGCCTCAATTTGAGTTAAAAGTGTCTCAAATTCTTCATGTGTTAATTTTAAATCACCAATAACACGTTTTAAATGATATTTTGTAGATTTTATACCCGCTTCCCAGAGTCCACCCATGTGTGGTGCACCTGAAATGTGGATGTACATGGCTGAAAAGGTGTTAATTGATACAGAAAATCTGGTCCACAAAACCATGAAGAATTAAGTAGCTTTGATGAAGACACACCACGACTTGCCAGATCAGCTGGGTTTGCCTCACTACTGACATGGTGCCATTGAGTAGGTGAAGATAAATTTTGAATCTTTGCTACCCTGTTAGCCACAAAGGTTTTCCATCGGCTGGAATGGGATCCCAACCATGAAAGAACAATGGTTGAATCAGTGAAAAACTGGGCTTGTGCCATAGGAACATATAATGCCCCGCAAGTGAAATTCATTAATTTCACCAGCAACAAAGCTCCACATAGCTCAAGTCTTGGTATTGATAAAGCTTTAAGCGGTGCTACTCTAGTTTTGGATATTACAAGTTTCACATTGATTTCTCCATTATCTAACACTGAACGAAAATAAACAGCAGCAGCATATGCCTTTTCTGAAGCGTCGCTGAAACCAATTAGCTGAAATTGGACATTGTTGGCCTCTAGGAATCTTGGTATATTGATAGTTTTGATGATTTTCATGTCTTCCGAAATGCCTTTCCATTCGTGTGCTATATCTGAAAGAACATACTCATCCCACCGCAGCCGATGTTTCCATAATGTTTGCATCATGATTTTGCATCTAATTGTGATGGGTGACAACCAACCAAGTGAATCAAAAGTCTTTGCTATTGTGGAAAGAAGTGTTCGCTTGGTTAAGGCACTTTCAAGAGGTGCTAAATCGACTTGAAAGAGAAATGCATCAGCTGCCGGATTCCAGAGAACACCTAAGGTCTTGATTGTCTCATCAATGTCAATGTTCAAACATGTATTTGTCAATTGCGAATCTGGAGTTAATGATTTCAAAAACTCACCACTATTCGATGCCCATTTCCTTAAAATGAACCCTGCACCCGACAACATTTGCATTAATTGTTCACGCAATTCAAGTGCTTCATCAACTGACTGTGCTCCGGACATTAAATCATCAACGTAGAAGTGGGTCATGGTTGCCTTGGACGCTAAAGGAAAATTGTTTTCTTCTTCTATTGCCAACTGTTGAAGACATTTTACTGCAAGGTATGGTGCTGAAGCAGTGCCATATGCAATTCTTGTTAGACGGAAGTCCCGAATTGGCTCTCTTGGTGACCATCTCCAGACTATTCTTTGAAAATCCGAGTCTTCCAATACAACTTGCCTATACATTTTCTCAATGTCTAATGCAATCGCTATTTTGTGTGTTCTAAAGCGGATTAACAGTGTTGTCAAATCACTTTGCAACTGCGGTCCCACCATTAATTTGTCATTAACCCTCTAAGGGTTATGCACGTATTTCTACGTAGCCGCAAGACGTCACGGCAAGGGCGCTGCACGTATTTTAACGTAGGCTAAAAGTCGACACTCTTTCGCTGTGCACGGAAAATAACGTAGGGGGTTGTCGGTTCTCCCAGCGTTGCCGACGCATTTTAACGTTTTTCTTTCCCCCAACAAGTTTGGACATCTTTATGGATCGGAAGGGAGTCAGCACAATGGATGTTTTACGACCATTCAAGGATGCCAAAGGAATTGAGGGCTCGAAGAGCCCTTAAGGGCAAAAGGGCGTTTTGAATGGTCACGGAGTAAGAGAGGAACAAGATATCAATGAATAAAAGAGGAACAAAAAAGTTTCTCAAATTGTGTGTCCCATAAGCGTCTGTGTGTACTTAGATTTAATTTGTATTTAGTTTCAATAATATTTCTTGGATAAAGCTTATTTGAACAAAATTTTGTTTTAAAGTTCCATTGAATTTTTATTCAGAATGCGGTTTTATGCTCTCTTGTGATTAAACATCGCACTGAAGCATTAGAAACTCAGAAGGAATATATTTGAAAAATTGCTATCAATATATAATTAATAAATTAAATATATTTCGCATTTACAATTAAACTATTTTTTAAATGAAAATTTATGTTTTTTACTCTAATCTCTACCTCCAATTATTTTTCTTCGCTCAACGTAAACAGATGCGATTGAATTTTGTGTTTTAAAGTAGCCTAAATTTTGAAGAATATAATAAAGTATACTGTTTTATTGTTTCTCTTTTCAGATTTATATTGTGTAATAGCATGAAATTATGTGTTCGATTTTTTATTATGCAACTACTTTTTAAAGTTGTATACTGAACGGAATGAAATAATCTCTTTCAAATTCATAAAAGAAAAAATAAAAACATTTTTTTTAATTATTTATATCTGGGAAGTTTAGTTATTAATGCTTAGATATTTACTAATATTATTAACAATTAATATTTAACTTTTAATACTTCGTTATTAGTATTTATACCTTGATGTAGATAAAAGAAATAGCAAAATAAATTAAATTAAATGTTTGAAAAATTTTAACTGAATCCATTTTAAAAGTTTTGACTCTGTAAACTATCTTAACAATTTTTTTTAATAGTTTATCAAAGAAGATACTTTTCTTAGATAAAACGGTAGATATATAAAATTTTTAAAAAACTCAAAAATTCTGCATTTATTTTACAGTTTTTAAGCAATTTTTTCTTTGTTATGCTAAAGAGATTTCTTCATTAGAGGCTAAAATCTGAATGGATAAATAACATAGCTTTTGAAAAATCTTGTGCAAAATGCAGCACGACTTTTAATGATATGATTTTAAGAACCTACTAATGGAAAATAATGCAAATAAAGGCTTCAATGCTGCGTGAACAATAAACTATTTATGAATATGGAAAAGTTTTAGAGTTCATAGCTATGGCTTGAAATCATAAACTGTTATTTACTAAGATCAAATAAATGAATTTGCATTACTTTACTCAAATTTTGGCAGGTGTTTCTTATGGAAGAAAACTTCATAAACTGCACACTTTGGTGTGGAACGATATTAAAAGTTGTCGGACCCAAACTTGAAAGTAATTTTTATCAAGATTTTATTTTTTTTATTATTATTATTAAAAGTAATCTAAGGATTTACAATCATGATAAAGATCAATGGTAGTATTAATCTTCATATTTTCTCATACGCTTATGCAGTGTAGCGCTATCCGTATTTTTTAGTATATTTGAATAGAAACAATTATGAATTTTGAATCTGTTATATTGGAGTGAAAATTCTATATTTTTGTAGTAAAGATGTCAAAGCAACGTACCAAACTTCATTTATCTATTTTTTTTTTTTTTTGTATTTTAAAATAATTGCTCAAACACTCACGGAAAGACTGACTCATGGATAATCAATATTTTGACACATTATATTTAAAAAATTTAATACAAATCTACATTTTGATAATTTTGTACGACACGTATAATATATCAAGGTGTTTCTGTTTTGAAATATCATGTATACGCAAACACGACTTTTACATACAGATTCAGGCATACAGATTTCCTATCAACTAGTTTCATCTAATATTTGACACAAGATTACATCTAACTTATTTACAATTAATTTAAGAAAATTGTAATATTTTTACTTACGAGAAAGGAAAAAATTAAAAATTTCACAAATTATTTGACTGAAATGATTTCTAGTGAATGCTTTGCCTTTTTAATTCCGGCTATTGAATTCAGAAAAGCTTAAAAATTGGATTCAAAAAGATTCAGGAAGTGTTTAAAAAAGGGATTAAGCCATATCCAATATGCTACATTGAACTGAAATTTGAGAAACAAATGTTTATTTTTAAGTCAATTATATAAATAATCACTTGTTTAGAAAACTTTCCAAATATTTTAACGTTTCTAAAAAACTGAATTTGTTAATGTACGTTATCATGTTTAATATAAAATAGTTATACCTTTTCAGTTCTTATCCTGCTTTCTAATGTTATTTTAAAAGTTAGTCATTTAGTCTCCATGCATGTTTCTTAAGTCCATTGTTTAATTTGGTACTAAGATGAATCAATCAAGTTAAATTTTTTCTTCCTTTGTCTCTTGGAGATCTATTTGATAAACTATGAAAATTAAGTATCAAGTGTTGTGGATGGGTACGATTTGCTTTCTTTCAGCATTTTATTTATTTCAATTCCTGCTGTTAGCTCACTCTCCCCCTAAATATATCTTTTTCAAATTTTCCATCATTAATAAAATACTTTTTATTCATCCTATCAAGTACAAGTAACTTTTTTAAAAACTTGTAGTGGATGACATTTGATGTCAATACAGTTTTTTTTTCAAATATTAATTAATTTTTTATTAATTAATTAAAAACCAAATTTCTCGTCAAAAATTAGACTACATTTCTCCATCGCTAAATAAGTAACGAATTCAGTTTGTTTTCCCCCCACGCCAATGAGATTAGGTTTAACATGTTTTCAGCAGATTATCTTAAACGATTGTGTTTATTTTCGTAATGTTTGATGCAGTTAAAATAAACATTGTAAATTAATCAGTTTTTTCGACTCATTTTGAAGTACTTTCGAAGTAAAATAATTGAGAATAACTACATTAGAAATTTCTAATCTCTATTGCACTACCCAACTGGTGTAGTAAGTCACAATTGGTTTTGAATAATCACTTGCAGTCGAAAATTCAATGTTAGTAGAAATTTTTGATCGATTATTTATAGTAATTGCAATTATCAGGTCGGAATAACCTGGTTGGTAGGCGTTAGTTTCACATCCCTTGGGCTGCAAGTTTGAACCCACCAACCGAAGTCTTTCCGTATGTGTGTGTGGTGAACGTTACATTTGTCGTGGTCACAAGTCCTCCATGTCGAGAGTGATGTTACAGTGCGTACTGGAGCAGAGGTGATCGTTCTCTGTTCTAGATCTAAATTATGATCTATAGATGAATGAATGCAGTCCGTCCCATAAAAAGTGTTTTTGACGTGTGTGGGCTGGAAGTCGGACTTCTGGACTCGGGTGCTCAACGGTCAATACTCTCAAAAGTTATCGCACCCCTCCTTCCGTTGTAAAGCGGAACATGAAAATAACAACAATTGTAATAATTTATAATAAGAAACTAAAATAGAATTTTAATCGCCAGGAGACACCAGGCCCGGATAACCTGGTTGGTTGGGCGCTGGATTCACATCTTTTCGGCTGCGAGTTCGAACCCGCCAGTTGAAGATTGTCATTTGTGGTTATGAGACCACCATCTACTTCATAAATTAGATAGGGGAAAAAAAGGAAACGAATAAACAGCAACGAACAAAATATAATAGTCCAACACCATATGTAGACAGGAAAATGGAAAATTGCCATTATTATAATCGTTTAATAAAAAGTAACTAAAATAAAAAAAAATCCTTTGCTGACCTACGAACGAATTCATTTAAAAAATTGTTTTTTATATTACTTGTATATAATCTTCTTTCTCTGAGTCTGAGAAACATGAATACCGAATATCTGCAACATGCGAATGACTTAGCATAAAAAACTTTGGAGACAAAACTTTACGAAAACTAGTTCTATAATACGTGAAGTTAATAATTTACTGAAAGGAATATGAATTATGAGGCTTAACATAATTAAATGAATATTATAATAAGGCATAACTATAGTTCATAAAATTTTAATTAATCTGATTTATGTTTTTAAATTATTCTGGTAAATAATTTGTAAAAAAAATCCAGTTCTGTTATATATATAATAAATTGACAATAGAAAATGTCGGGAATTTATACTTGAGGTGGATTCCGTTTAATGAATTCTCTATGAGTATATACTGCAGTCATTAGGTTATACCTTTAAATCTTTTGTTCGGCCTTTTTTTTTTACTACTGGTTTCTCTATATATACTTCCACAACGTTATTAAGATTATTGAATTTGTGCATTTTAGTAATTGCATTTGTTGTTATTGTTGACTGGCGACGTATTTCCTTTAAAATTTTTTCGTTCTATTACTTATTTTGGATTTTGCTGTTGAATTTTATATACATTTATCTTTACTGTGAATAAATAAAAATAAAGCAATAGGCTCCGCTCCGAAAATATTTTTAAAAGTATTACTACTTCTTTTATCAATACGGTTGTTATATAATTACTTAAATTTGATGAAGTGTAATGCGTTTTCCTATATTAAATCCGACATCCTACACAATTGTGCAAAAGATTTCAACTCATTGTTATAACAGAGCATATTTCTTTCATGAGCGAAAGTAATTGCTTAAACCGGTTATTGCTTCTAAATAAGGAATCGCTTACCTCTTATGCCAGTTTTCGAGAGTTTTCAAACTATGCTGGCATATATTTGTAAAATTTATACATCACAACGTCACTGAAATAGCATTACCACTATCTCTTCATTAAATTCATTTACTTATATATATTGGTAATTTTATCATGTCTATGGAGATAATCCACAAAAGTAACCTTTTCTTGTAAGCAAATTTCAAATACTGTTCTAAAACATTGAATTTTCTAAATTAATTTGTGGAACCGTTGGGGATTCCTACCAAACTTAGATGCCTATTCCTTTATTGAATCCATCGGCATGAATAATTATTAAAAAAAAATTCAATGGTTGTTATCTCCACTACTAGCAGTCATTAATAAGAGAAAGAAAAGATTATATTGCTAAGTTACATAAGTGAAAATATGTTTTACAAGTTTAATTTCACATATTTAAGACATCAATTACTTTTCCACGGTCAATTTTATAAAAAGATGTAAAATACAAAGATGTTATGCAAAGTACAACTGAAACTTTTGTGAATTGCCTTACTTGATAAAACTAGCAAATATAGCAATACATCATTAGTGTTTTCTTTTATAGAATGGATGAAAATTAGAAAATTATTTTATGTCCATTGTATTTTTTTAAGAATACTAAACGTTATAAACACACCGAAATTTATGAGGAATAAAATATATTGCAGTATAATATTTAAAAGGAATCGTTTGTTTGTTCAAGCTGCCTTTTATTATTTTTGAAGGTAGCAATTTCATTGGATGTGTACTCAAAATAATGGGAAAAATGAAAGAAAAATTGCAAAAAATGTTGATAATTTTTATAAATTTCACAAACACTTTAAAATCACTGGAATATTCTATAATTTGAAAAATAAATTTTTAATAAGGACATTTAATCTTTATTTACTTTGGTATATTTCACGATGTTTGAACTTTAAAATTTCCTTATTTTGAAGCATTCAAGAGCGGAGATGCCATAATTTTTTTAAAATAAAAAGCAATGATTACAAACAATATTGAGTTTTGATAAAATTGTTACTGGGTATTTAAGAACTCGGATCATAAATACATTAGTAGCTAATTATATTTCTAGAATTATGCTTTTTTTTCAGATATCTAATCAATTTGTTGATTTGTATCTCTTATTATAATAGAATATGATGCCCGTTCTTCTAAAAAATAATTTATGTTATATATTGTTATTTATATATATCTGATTAACTGAACTATCCGTGTTTAGTTCTAATTCTAGAAAAAGGCTACTTTATTGCAACTATTGATTGCTCGGTGCAAAATAATTTATTTGGAAAAATAATAAAAGGATATGAATACAATTTTAATCCTTCAATAATTGCTAATATTGAAAATATATGCATAAGACCGAATGTATGATGAAAGTTTCTGTACTTAATATATACAGCAAAAAGTAAGTGAAAACCTATCTGTTTATATTTACACTGTTTAGAAAGTGCTTTCAGCAATCGGGGTTAAAAAGCAACCTATACACAATTCCCAGAAACCATCTGACGTTAGTAGCCGTACAAAATAAAAGAAAGCAATAAAATTTGGCATGAATAGGTGATAACTTGCTGATACCCTAGGCTAGCTGACCTCCCATGAAGAACGGGAGGGGGAAGAAAGAAACCCTTGAACGCTTGCTGTGCATCTCTTGTGCAAAACTGACACGCTTCCACGACAGAAAACTAGTCCCGCTTCCTTCACTTTACAGAAGTTCCACTCGTAGAATGGAAACGCCCAGAGGGTTAAGTGAAACGCCAGTTGAAGATTTTGCAGAACCGTCAAAGACAACACGAAACTTGTCTCCTGTTTTATTGGGAACAGGATGGTGTGGAAGATAAAAACTAGATGCGACAGGAACATCAAGGTCTTCTTCGGGAACTAATTCCATGTGCCCGAGATGTAGATAGTCTTGCATGAATTTGTGGTACTGAGTGGAGAGTGATTGGTTGGTTTGAAGACGGCGTTCAATTTGGAGCAAACGACGTACAGCTATAACTCGAGATGATCCAAGTTTTTTATCCGAATCATGAAAGGGTAGTTTGACCACAAATCTGCCCGATAAATTACGAGTGAATGTTTTTTGAAAGTGATTCTCGCATGCGATTTCCTCCTCTGTATAAGGTTTAGTCCTTGAAACCTCCTCAAGTGATCAGAATTTATCCAACTGATATTCAACTGTACTGCAGCACACGTGATTTGATGAAATAGTACCTGTTCTGATTTGTGGATTAATATCCGTTTTTCCTAGAATAACCCATCCGAAGACAGATTCTAGAGCAGTTAATGAATGTTCAGGAACTGTTAAATGTCCACTCAACATAATCTCTGCAAATATATCTGCGCCTAGAAAAATATCTATAGGGCCAAGCTGGAAGCAGTTGATATCAGCCAGCTTTAATTGACTGAAAGCATTCAAAACAGATGCATCGACTTGAAATTGTGGAAGGTCACAGGTTAATTTTGGAATAATTAATGCCTCGGTTGTTATACTGACATTTTTGTAAAATAGAGATGTCATTTGCAACTGAACCGAACCCTTAACTGTGCCAACCCTTTTTGAACTTAAGCCATCAACATCTATATCTGCACGTTTACGCTTTAGTTTTAATAAATTTACGCAACTTTCCCTAATAAATGTACCCTGACTTGCTGAGTCTATTAGTAATCTACATTTATGTGAAATGCCATTTATATCCTTAGCATAAACAATTGCAGTTGGTAATAATACACATTTTGTTACTGGAATTATTGTGTTGTTGCTACTAACAGTAGAAGTCATTTCATGTTCCAATTCTATTACAGGTTTGTTTTCATTTGAACCTCTGAAACATAATAATGTGTTATGTGGCTGCGAACAATGTTTGCACATTGTTTGCGACATTTACCAATTGGATGTGTTTTGTTCGATTTCAAACAATTAGAACAAAGTTTATATTTATGCACAATTTGCCATTTTTCCTTCACAGGAAGAGATAAAAAATCATCGCATTTAAATAATCCGAAATGAGAATTACTTTTACAATATAAACATATATTCCGAACTAACTGTGACGGAAATGCGGATTTATTTATTTTTTGATGTATATTGGTGCCATCAGATCGTACATCTAATATTGCACTTGTTTTTTTGTTTTTGGCAGAGTGCCAATGACGATAACGCATTCGCTCGAGTTAAAAGAAAATCTTTGAATTCTAGGAAAGATGCTACTTTTTTTGCCTGTTCTAATGTCCAAACGCGAAACGTTTCCGAATCGAGTTTTCCTTTTAATAGGAAAATAATTATAGTATCCCAATGCTCTACAGGCTGATTAAGGATTTTTAATGTATCAATGCATTGTGAAGTAGTATCAATTAATTTCTGTAATCCTGTAATCCTGTCATGTTTTAAACTAGGTTGGGAAATTAATTTATTTAATGCTGCATTTATGATTTCCGTTTCATTTTCATAGCGTTCAACGAGTGCATTCCAAGCTCTTTCGTAATTTTTATCCGAAATTTGAATTGAATTTAATAAAGTTGCTGCCTCACCTTTAACCGAAAGTTTAAGGTATTGTAACTTTTGGCAATTACTTAGAGAGTTATTATTTCCCACGCTTGCCAAAAATAAATCACGAAATGAAATCCAATCAATGTAATTGGATGCAAACACTGGTAAATCCATTCGAGGAAGTTTTAAACTATTTACTTCAGTATTAACCGTGTTCTGAGATGCATTTAAACTACTGTTATCCCTAACACATTTCCTGAATTCATTTTTCAAGGTAATTTTTAATTTATCAATTTTAGAGAATATTTCATGCATTTCTTTTTCATATTTATCAAATTCTACATCCAAACAAGTAGTAAGAATATCGTCATTTAATTTATTTACTTCATTAGCTAATGCATCGGTATTGTTTTGATACACTTCAATATCGGAAACAGAAATAATTTGAGATTGCAAACCATTTACTTCCGAAACTAATCTGGTAAGCTTACCCTTAGTTATTCTCTTTTGTTTAAGAATGGCTTCCATGTTGACTGTGACCCTCCTTGGTGAATGCGATGCTGCTCCGCTGTACGCTTCAGTTTTGTTTTTGAAGAACCTTCGTTGACTGTTATATATCATCCATAATTATTAGTTCACCTAAATGCTGCGTTTAGCTTAATCCTTGTTGAAATCAAGCTCCGGCTCTCGACGGACCATATGTTGGGACAGGAAAATAACAGCACACAGTTCTTAAGCATAGATAAGCATACTTTATTCAACTAAATCACATTTATATATACAACACTAAAAATGACGTCACATAACAGCGCCATCTAGCGGTGAGTGTGGCTGAATTATTGCTCGAACAGGTGTTTCCTGATTTCTCTACTGCACGCAACACCGGCCCTCAACAAGGCATTATGGTCTGATGTGCCATTTCCTTTGATAGCTGGACCCTTGGATTGTAATTAGAGGTACAGTTACTGCATAGCGTACGCCAACGATATCCTAAGACCTATTTTGCTACCATTCCTTTTGCAGTACCCTCGGCTCGTTTTTCAGCAGAACAGTATCACACCACATACTGCAAGTGTTTCTATGAAATGACTGCAAGCTTTCGAAAGACTTCATTGACCTGCCAAATCATCAGATCTCTCTCCCATCGAGCATGTCTGGGATATGATGGGAAAGCGATTACATCTGCCATTGAATGTTGATAACCTCTTTCGACAATTGGAGCGAATTCGGCAGAAAATACCACAGGAGACTATACGGAAGCTTTATAGGTCTATGCCATACCGTGGGGCAGCTTGTATACAGAATAAAAGCGAGTCAACACCTTATTGATCTTGTTACTGTAACTCTGAAATAATTTATTCAATTGTTCTGAGACTTTAAGAATGTAATATTCTGTACGTTGTTTTCTTATCCGCCAATTTTCTTCTCAATCGGTCAACTCTTTCTACGTGCGTCGATCTTTTGTAATAGTGTATATATATATATATATATATATATATATATATATATATATATATAT
>JAOUZG010004540.1:652043-683136 GCA_026289955.1 Argiope argentata | reverse complement strand
ATATATATATATATATATATATATATATATATATATATATATATATAAGATAAACAACATGGAACATTTCTGGCGCAGAGGTAGCGCGTCTTTCTCCTGTTCTGGGAGTCCCGGTTCGGGCATGGCTGTTCTTCCGTGAAGTGTATGAATACGCCCCCCTGTAAAAAGGGGTTGTGCATGAAAATGTGGTGAGTGTGTAGCTAATTCGTACCCTTGGCTCTAGTTGGCGCTATTTCAAAAACAAGAGACGTCCTTTTCGGCTTAAATCTGCTGCTGTATCAGTGGGGGATTGTCCAATATGGCAAGTGCCATAAATAACAACACATCATGGGAAAAAAACCAAGACAAGTTTCCTGAATTGTAATATTAAAAAGAAAATTGTATTTAAGGAGCGCTAATGCTGGTATTTCTAAAACACAATTGAAATGAACTAAATTAGAAATAATAATTAGGTTAAAGTAAAAATCAAGATGAAAAGGAAAATAAATTAATGAATCCAGCATGAAGACTTTTTCAAGGATCACCCTTATTCAAGGATTCAAACCAGAGATGATTTCTGTGAGGGATCGGCCACTTTTGTCAAAAAATTGTCCCATCGTGACTTGAAAATCCCAGAAAATTGAGGTCTAAGAGATGAATTAGTATGACAGAAGTATAAAAACAAATTTGAATCCAAATAAATTTTTTAAATCAAACAAAAGACTGTATAATCTAAATCAAAATATACCAGTAATAAAAATATACAAAAAAAAGCAGGTAAAACATTTTTTAAAAAAATGTTTTTGATTCTAAATAGATTTAGAGAAACATGTTCAAACCCTCACACAAAAACAAAACACAGTAAATAAAAAAAAATGAAATCCCAACACATGCCAAATTATGAAGAACCCCAGAAGTTTGAAGCTTGTCACTTGTAAATATGTAATAACAAAAATTCATACATAGTAACAACAACCTTATTAAAAGCATAGTCACTAATGATTTTCCCTAAAACTATTGTAACATACAAACTTTAATAAGAAAAGGTTTAACTAATTTTCCAAACTAAAACAAACCTTCTAGTTTATCCACTTTGAACCTTAACCTTAACTTTAGAGATGGCGCTTCAAGTACTTATTATGACTATAGATTCTGACCAATCTTAAGGATTCAAAAGCAGCGAAATTAACATTGGTGTGACAAGCTTCAAACTTCTGGGGTTCTTCGCAATTGGTATGTGTTTGGATTTCTTTTTCTATTTACTGAGTTTTACTTTTGTGTGAGGGTTTGAACATGTTTATCGAATTCTATTTAGATTCAAAAAACTTGTTTAGATTCAAAAATTTTGTTTTGTTTTACTTATTTTTTATGTGCTTTTAATACTGGTATATTTTGATTTAGGATTTATAATCTTTTGTTTGATTTAAACAATTTGTGTAATCTATTTGGATTCAAATTTGTTCTTATATTTCTGTGATACTAATTTATCTCTAAGACCTCATTTTCTTGGGAATTTAAGGTCACGAGGGGTCAATTCTTTGACAAAAGTGTCAGATACCTCACAGAAAAAAAAACAACCCTTGTTTGAATCCCTGCCCTGAGGGTGACCCTTGAAAAAGTCTTCAGGTCGGATTCATTGTATTTGTTTCCCTTTTGATCTTGTTTTTTTACTTTAATTTAATTCTCATTGCTAATTTAATTTATATGTATAACATATTCATGATCAATGTAGATATTACTTTTTATGCATAAAATATACATACATGATGTAGATATCTCTTTATGAATGAAATCGTAACCAGAGTAATAATAATTAGGCCTATAACTAAATTAAATTGCGTTTAGAGAATCTAAGACCATAACTAAACCCTTTGGGCCTGGATATAAATTGTTTTGTGTTTCTGTTCTGTAGAGTTTCGAATTTGGTTTAAAGTATGTTGGGAATAATTGGTCCTTTAAACGATTCAGTTTGCCAAGATCCGTTGCTGCAGTGATATTACTATGATCTGGGAGGAATTGCGCTAAACTGTTTGACCTTATTTAATTAAGGACTTTGGATAAGCTCTAACCATTGTATGAATTTTCTTGAATCGCTTACGGTTCCTTACCAGTAAAATGGCTACATTTAACTCACTGAAATTGTTTTGGTAAGTAATATAGAGTTTTAGAAGCCAGAATGAATAGCTTTCTCTCATGTAGTGCTGCTTAATTCAGCATGCTATTGAAAGGAGGATTTTAATGGAGATTAAAAAGGTGAAATTACATTTTAGGATATACATACTTTAAAAGCTTTAATGTTAGACTTCTACTGAATTTGAACGTAATGATTCTTTGAAAAGATCCCTGACAATATATATATATATATTTAAATATAAAATATATTTTGTTCTAAATTACGGTACATCCTTTGGCATAATATTGTACAATATTATGCGATATTTTATGAAACTAAACAATATTTTATAATATTAAAAATATTGCGAATATTAATCAATATTTTGCAATATGTGTGTGCTACTAGGGATTAAGAGTGTAATTTGATAAACAGACGTCTAGATAAAGGACATCGGTCATCAATCTATGTATAACTGATATAAAATTTATTTTGCCGGCTTTCTGCTACAAAGGTAGTTCTCGGAGTCCCGGGTTCGAGTCCCAGCTCGGGCATGGTTGTTTTTCTGTGTTCTATCTGTGAGAGGTGTGACTGCGTTCCTCTGTAAAGAGGGACTGTGCAAGCGAATGTGTAGAGTGTGCAGCTAAGTCAAACTCTTGACCCTAGTTGGCGCAACTTTAAGAAAGAGAGAGAGAAACGCTCCTTTCGGCTTAAAATATGATAATAAATACCAGCGGGGCTTGTCCATAGGCAAGTTCCTTAAGTAACAACAACACAAAAATTATTTTACATTTGAATAATAAAGGAGATTGTTTGATTTTGATATAATTATTGCTAAACAATGAATGAATAAATACTTTTTTTTTCATTTTCAATCTTGATTTATTGTGCATATCAATAGCAAAAATGATGTATATTTACATAGACAGTAAATATATGACAATAAAAATAATTTAGGAATAATGGTAGAATAAGCAAATCAATACTCCTGCTCATTATTTAGTTTACATTGCCAATTATTTAAAAAATACAGCATCACATGATACCAAAAATGTTTTCAATCAATATTGAATTTTAGAAAACTCTATTGTTATTAAATATAATTATTGGATTTTTAAATTTGCTATTTAATATTACTATGCGATGTTGAAATTTGCTACAAACAAAGAGTTACAAATGTAGAATTTAAAACATATTTATTTCCTCAACTTTATTTACTTTATCGTAATCATTAATATTTACAAAAGCTCATTCTAGTGGGAATTATTGAATTTTTAAAGAGCAAATTTATAATTTAAAATCATATAATGAAAACAATATATATTAAATATTTTGTGACAATTAATTAAAAAAAATAAGCTGAAGCAAAATTGCGATTATTTTTACACAGATTCGTTTCTTTTTCTGAAAACATTCTATTCATCAAGTCAGCAACTTGAATGAATTATTTGTAAAATTATTGAAAGGCTCAGAGCAGTAAACTGAGACTTAAGAGAAAACAAGTAATGCTTTGAAAATTGTGCATTTTTCAATCGTATAACATTTAGCGCCGAATTGCTTTAAAATTTTACAGATATATTCACATAAATATATAATAAATACACAAAATAAATTTTCACAAGAAAAATCTCGTTCTTACGTATCAAGCCATCGATCTTTATCGCCAAATATGAAGGCATCGCCAATGAGTTCCTTATAATGGGAAAACAACCATCATTATTTTAAAATTTTTAGAAATCTTAACTATCGTCCGCCATTTTGTTGGTTTCGCAGAAGATCATTAAGCGCTTTTTCTGTTCTGATTTTTTGAATCGTTAAAATGATTAAAATTTGTTATTTGCCTGCCAACGAAAAAGATGCAGTGACGTATTTCCAAAATTATGGAATTATTCCATCTAAAAATATATGTTTGAATGAACATGAGGTCAGTTTATACGTTAAAATGGTCAAACAATGGCAGTGTAAGGTAATAAAGAGTTTTGTCTACCTAAGTAAATTGACTCAAAATGTTTGGCAGATCGACGGTCTAATATGTAAGTACCGAAGATCAATTTAAAACTACATAATTTACTTACATTATATATACCAATAAATCAATTGAACAATGGTTAATAATACAAATCTTCTAATAATTCATTATTTTCCTATGTGCAAGTAATGAGCAAATGTTGAACAAGTAACTCTCGAAACTCGTTTCTAGAGAGAAACAGAATCAAATACTGAGAAAGCTAAGTATATGAAAAAATAACAAGTACTAAAGAAATTTTATAACCCTACTTTCACCACGAGAGATGCGAAAATACATTCTTCAACGAAGTTGGAGTAGGTGATATGAAACAGGCAGTAAACAAGCCCTTGATTGCTGCCACAGTGGAAAATGAAGCCAACTCAAGGAGAATTCAACATTTCCGGTCACTTTTGCAGAAAGCTACTATACCCCCTCCCCTACCTTTTCGGAACAAGTGCTTAGCAAATAGCAATCATTTCTTGCCTTTTTTTTTTAACAAATAAGGCATCCCATTTCGTTTCTCGCTGTTATAGTTTCTAAGCGAACAGCCACTTTCGCATTTCATATTTATTTCTATGTCGTTGACTCCGAGAATGCTTAACGATGAGTACTTCAGCAACGCACTTGATTTGACTCAGTTCCTGTTTCTTAACTAGGTGTAGGTTTTGTATTTGTTATGTATGAAGGATTGTATTTGCCATGTATGAAGAATTTGATGATGATAAGAGGCCTCGTTTGAACTGAATTGGAAAATGGATTGATTGAATACAGAACTTGGGAAAAGAAATTTTGAATATGTAATGAGGTGGAGGTAAAAGTGCTCCATCCTGTTGAAAGAGCAGAAAACATTTCGATGAGAAGTTGAATAGAGAATTTATTGCTGATTTTTAAATATGTTTCTGAGTTCTTTTTACGGAAAGTTCTTCGTCCAGGCACTTTTACTTCCTCTCAAATTATAATGAGATATCCTGTTATTTGTTAAGAAGAATTTACTATTTTCTTTAAATTTCAAGTGAATATAATTTGCGGGATATAGGATTTAATGAATCGTTAATTCGAATTTGTAGAAGAATTTGAAGTATTTTTCGCAAGATTTTAATAAAAACGTTGATTTTTTTATGCTGCTGGAAATATAGAATTTTTTCGTTTCAATTTTGAACAAATATAATAATATCTATTAATTTTTCTTTCTACATAAACAATTATTTTGTTTTAACAAAACTTTTAAAGTATTTATATAAACCATGAAATGTTTTAATGAGTTTTAATTTTTAGTTCTTATGGATTTTAAAAATCGTACTTTATAACACTTACATATCATTATATATATTTTCATAATTGGCTTACAAAATCAAAATGGCTATTAACTAATATTTCTTATGAATACTTAAATCAAGTATTTTAAACTGAATTTGATTTTCCTTTTAATGATTTAACTTCCGGGAGAGTTAATTCAATTGTAAACTAATCTAGTAATATTAAATGCAGAAATAGTAAAATACAATGCATGAATTTTCTATGTTATTCATTCCTATATGCTTGATGTAAAATTATCAAATGATTCATATTTATTTACCCCCTTTTTTTAAAATAAAGGGAATATTTTTAGCTATCACTTTCATACAGTTTGACACATTTTCCAGTAATTTATCTAATTTATGTTCTGACATATTACGTGTTTAATAATAGTAATATAATTGAAATAACAAACGAATTAAATATATATGTTATTTTAGGATTTATCTTAGAACCTTCTATTGAAAATAACTTTAATTTCTGGAACAAGAGATCGATTGTTATGTGAATGGAAAATAACAATACATACTTTTTAAAAAATTTCTATCTAGCTTGTTACCATGAATTTTAAATGCTGTTATTGTCTTGATAAATTAGCATGCATTAACTTTTTTCAATTTTTGTATACATCAATTCAAATATCACTCAAGCATTAAATTGTCTGCTAAAAATACTGTTTTTAAATTTTCAACTAAATTTCATACATTTTGAAACAGGGAATATGAGAATCTGATTCGCGATGCAAATGTTTTCAAGTTACTAAATTTCTGATGATATCTTTGATAGATGCTGAATATAGTCCAAATTAATGACTTCGAAATTTTACTACAAATTTAAAAATTTGAAACCGGGATTTGGTGGCTTTGTCGACAATATTTTAGATTTCAGGAATAAAAAAAAATGAAATTAGATTCACTTGGACGTAATTTTAAAAAAGACAAATTATTGATCTGAGGTCTGTAATTTGAATCGAGTTCATGTAGTTGAAAAAGTTCATTCTATGTTTTTGTGTTTAATAGTTATCTCTTCATTATGTTTCGTTATTCACTTTAGTATTATTTCTAATTTCTCTTTGGCTGATGCTTTTTAGGCGAGTGCTCGTGTTTTCATATTGAATAATAATCATTCTTTATTACTTAGCCTATTGGACTGTTTCACCTTGCAAACTATATTTTGTACCCTAAACGTTGCTGGGTATGTATAGGCATCTATGACATAAGATTGCTTTGATTATATATATATATATATATATATATATATATTTCAGATTGGAAAATATTTCTCAAAATTCTTACTTAGAATTATAAACGAGGGCTTTTTTGGATATGGAGAGTTGCTATTGTACAAAGTTCATAAGGAGAAATTCTCCATAAATTATCTATTCATTTTTGAAATAGTTTCGAGTTGCCAAAATAGATCACAACAAATTGATACACACACAATTCAAACAGCTTAAACAAGTTATCAACAGAATGTAGATTTTATTGGGTTGTTCGAAAAGTCATTTCGTTTTTTTTGGTGAAAATGAAAGACGATCCTCGTATAATGAATAATTATTTTATTGAATTATATATCGCCCATTCTGATCCAAAACCTTTTGCCATCTTTCTGGTAGAGGCATGATTCCACGCTCATAAAATTTTTGGTATTTGCTGGCAAAAAACTAATCCAAGGTGATTTTTGACGTCTTTATTTGAGACTAAGGTTTTACCGTCCAAAAAATTTTGCATTGACCGGAACAAATAATAATCTGAAGGAACCAGATCTGGATAATATGGTGGAGTGGATCATTTTTGTGACATTTGAGGAGCGAATCACAGACTTCAATGCGACAACACGAATTTCTCTCCGTGAGGACATGGAGAACTCAAATATCGAGCTTCGAGGTTAAACCCAGGCCTTTCAGGTGGTCATAAACAGTTGAATTCAATAAATTTAAACTCTCACCGATCTCACGTGTTGTTGTTCACCGGTTTGCATCAACTATTACCTTTATCGTGTCTTTATCAGCTTCAACCGGCCATCTGGAACGTGGTGCATCTTCGACATCAAAATTGCCGGATCGAAATTTTGTAAACCAGTTCTGACACTGTAGTATTGTCAACGCATCTTCTCCATACACATCGGTTAATTTCTTTCTGGCTTGAACAGCATTTTTACCTTTCCTACAGGAAAAAAGTGAAATATGACGAAATTGCTGCTTATTGCTTTCTCTATTTAAAAGGGCATCTACCAAAAACTACTGCGCAAAATCAATTGAACGTTTTCACAAACAAGTATTGCTATATCACCTCTCAAAACATACAATGATTATACGTCTTAAGTGTGAAGTTGGAATAAAAAAATACAATTAAATCCTTTGTCGAGAAAAAACGAAATTACTTTTCGAACGACCCAATACATCTGAAAGAAAGACCAAATTGAACATTTTTCATTGCATCGATAAGGTTCCTGTGATTGAATGTTTGTTAAGTTCGATAAAAATTTGTTACAAATGTGTATTTTGACCCTTTTATTGAACATTATATTTGGTACAGCCCCATCTATATGCGTTTCTGGAATTATTTTTTCGGTAGATACATCTCTTCATTACTTGAATAGTATGCCTATGTTCAACAATTTTCGATCATTTTTACTGCGTATTTCACTCTATAGAGAGCTCAGCGTAGGGGTGTTTCAATTTTTTTCTTCTTATATATAATAATAATTATATTTGTAAATTATATAGACGAAAAAAAAACATTTAAAAAATCTATTTTAATTATCTAACATTTAAAGATGTCTAATTTAACCTTTAAGAAATTAATTGCGTAAAATTCATTAATATTGTATATATTTTTATTGAGTAAATTATGTTTTTGAAAGATTCTCATAGAAGTTTTTTTTTTAAACCTACCTTCTTTCCTTCTGTGTAAAAATTAATTTACATAATAGAAAAAGAAGTTTCGAAATATAGAGTCAAGTTTAGTTAAGGAATTAAAATAGTCTCCTTTCGTAATAAATCATTATTCACTTAAACTTCAGTAAATATTTGAACAAGAATTTGTGAAAAAGATTTCTTATGTTTAATATTTTTTTCATCTAATCTTTATAGTAAACTCTTCTTTTCCTTTAAGTGTCAGTTTCACCCCCACTTATCTCATGACTTCTTCTATTTTTATTTCTCAATTTCGAGATATGTAATATGTGCTTCTAAGGATTTAATAACGCTAAAGCCACTCTTCTTTTTTTTAAATACTTAAGTCTTAAATTTTACTTAAATAAATAAGAATTGTTTTCATTTTTTATATTGTTATGTTTGATTGCCTTAAAGAATTTTATGTTGTTAGCTTAGTATATGTGACTTTAAAACCCTTAAAGAAAATACCTTTAAAATATTTTTAGATTAAAGATATGGGTATATCTTTATTGTTTGATAAGTATTTGACAAATATGCATGCAAAAGTATTAGAAGCATATTATTCAAAATCGAAAATGAGAGTCCATTAGGCTTTTTGTTACTTATTTTATATTTTTGAAAAGACGTCACCTTATTATAAGTATCCAAACTCATTAAAATTAGAAGAAAAATTTGTATCAAATAAGGAAATAAAAAGTAAACGAAGAATTTAAAAGTTTATATAATTGTCATATTGATTGCATTAAGATCCGTAATTCCGATCCGAGTATCAAACAATGCCTGAATTAGCAACGATTTTTCTTGTTATAAATTTGTTATAAACCTCGTATTTTACCTTTTACCTAATTTGTCACTAGAAAAAGGATTTATTTTGCTCAAGGCAATTCTATCAACTGGCGAATAAACTTTCTTATATTGACTGAATTGATTAAATCCTCGAGTTTTCCCCCTGTATTTCTCTTTTTGGCCAGATGAATGTGTGGTCGCCAATAATTTTGGGGCATTCATCAGCATATTTAATTATGATTTTTTTAAACCTAAAAAGGCATTGGATCATATTCCTCCAAGATGGCAGATTTCTGGGATGATTTGAATGATTGACATGATTTTATTTGTTTGGGTGAAACCATAATACACTAATTTTATATCTTAAAATCCTTTTTTCTCTCAAAATATAGAGAAAAAATGAATTTCAAGAAATATAAAGTATGGAATATGGAGGCCTTTGTAATGTTAAGGGTATATTGAATTACATTATATTTGAATATCTCCATTATTTAAGTTAGGATTTTCCAAGTTTAATTTAAGAAAATAATACTATAAGAGAAGGATTCCCCAGCATCCCGTAGGGTCTATAGTAACTGTAATTAACGAAATTTAAATTACAAATTAAAAAAAACACGGAAGGTTTTTTTTTATCATGATGAATTTTCATCCTTCAATCAATTTATCAACAATTTTTTTTAAAGTCATGATGGTGGAATTTTTAAGTGGAAGATAAAAAAACTAAGCATAGCTATACAAGGAAAACTATTTTTTGCTAGGCCATAACAAATATTTCTTTAATTGAAGAACTTAGCCACATGAATTTTATGTGTTATATGGTAAACATGAATAAAAGAACTTAAGCTTTTTTCATTTAATGAAAAAAAAAATCCATTATTCCTCAGTAAAAGATGAAAAAAGAAATGTTGAAGTAAACATGTAAAAAATGAATTATCTTTGCTTCTCGGTATTGAAATAAAAAAAATTGAGTACTAAAAAACGGATATGTTTTTTGGGGAAGTTTTATTCTAGAGGCAGAAAAAAAAGAACAATTCCATTTGTTCAGGTTTTTGTCATATATGCCTGATTTAATCTGATCCTTTGATAGGTATTTTATATATGCCAAAGATAAAATAATTTTTTTTTCGCTAAAAAGCTTGTAAACAGATTTTTTCGATGGAATTTTTATTTTGAAGATTTTGCATCGTTCAAATGAGTAATTAAAATTTCTGGATATAAGAATAGGAGTTAATTTTAATCCAAAAACAAACTGATGTTTAATTCAAGTAAGGAGTTATATTTGGTTTAAATATAAATAATTTTAAAAATTAATTTTATATTCAAGATTAATAATGCAGTGTTTCTCAGGAACGGGGACATAATTTTGTTGCAAAGATTATAAATTCCTAAATGGAAAAAACTTTTATTCCATAACCTATTGAACCAGACATCAACCATTGTTTCTGAACCTATTTTATATGATACATTTAGTGAATCAAACCTCTTTATATTGAGGCGATATTTCTAGCCGGTGTCCTGGCTCAGAGGTAGCACGTATACCTCCTGATCTGGGCTTTCCTGGTTCGAGTCCCAATTAGGGCATGGCTATTCTTCCGTGTTCTATCTGTGTATGACCCCCTTCTGTAAAAAGAGGTTGTGTAAGCTAATGTGATGAGTCTGTAGTTAAAGTCGTACTCTTGACCGTAGTTTGCGCTACTACAAAACAAGAGACGTTTAAATCCGCTGATGCATCAAAGGTCTTGTCAATGGAAAGTGTCATTAGTAAGAACAACAAAAACAGAAGTTTCGAAACTGAGATACCGACATTTTTATTGAAATCATTTTTTAACCACAATCAAGAATGAAATTTCTGTTTAAATTAGAAAAAATCTATTCAATAGTATAATGGAAATAAATTTAATCTGACACTCAAGCAAACACACACAAAAAAAATACTAAAAGAAATGACACACTGGATTAGTATCAAATCTGCAAATATAAATTCCATAACTTATTTAGCAGTTAATGCATATAATTAATAATTAATTAATTCATTTTATATGAAAGATGAATTATATTTTGGTAAATATAACGAATTATTATCAACATTTATTTCCATTACATTTTCATTTTAGTATTTTTATATCAAAGAAAACTTATCACCGCCTTTAATAAAATATTTTTGTTTTTTCTATTAGATAATAGTCCTGAATCTAGACTAGATATTTTAGTTAGTTATTTCGAAACAAATATTTTTTTATCATTTAGAACACTTACTTAATTGATTTTATTTATCGGATTTAAAGAATGTTTTTTAAAGAAAAATTAACATTTTAAGTTGAACTTATATTTTAAAGAAAAGTTTTTGCACTTGCACCTTAAAGAAAATGTGAAAAAAATTTATGATATGATTTGTAAATAAATCCCAATACTTCTTCAAGTAAAACTTCGAATTTATTGGTCAGTAATTATTGTGTGTAGAAATCAATAATACACCACATGTTAAATAAAGTATTCGCTGATAAAAATTTTTATATAAATCAAATTGTTAAATTTATTTATATAATACTTAAGTCTAAACTTTGTTGGAACAGTCAATTTTAAAAATAACACTGAAACTTCTTCAATTTAACGAAAGAAATAAGACTTAGACACTTAGAGGAAAGACTTAGAAGATTTTAAAATCATCTAAATATTATGATAAAATTATTTTGTGTAGTTATTGCAAATTAACTATTTTCTAATTATAGATATACTTTTATATATCTGTTTTATACTTAAAACTAGAGTTTCAGTACGTTAATATAAGCTCATCCTTCAATCAATTTAATTGAGAAAATTGCCGTTTATATTTTGTATGAAAATTAAATTTAACATGCGATAAAGAAAAAAATGAATATTGAATATTCAAATTATCTCTTATCTATCCTGTATTATTGGAAACTGTTGTCCTTCTCTGGAGGTTATTGGGCATGTTCAATTATTTTACACTAGATTTACTATTTATTTTTTAGCTGAAATCGGATATTCAATGCATGGGATATTCTACTGCCTATTTATTTCCAATATTTTACCACCTAGCCAGCTGTTGTTGAAGATCATTTTTTTCCGATATTTATTTGAAATTCACAAACTTCTGGTTGTTTTTCCTTTTTTTCTTTTAGATTCCCCTTTCATTTTTTTTCCGTTTTACAATATATTTATTAGAGAACATAAGTTTTAGTCTTCTCATTCCTCGGAGCCCTTGGACATCAGAACAAAGAAATTCTAGAGATTTTCTTCCAAATATAAGAAAAGTCTAACGAAATTTATTTTCTGGGTAGATTTTATTGCATTTAATTTAAAGAAGTGACTGTGTTTACTTTATTTATTTTATAAACTAGTGCACAATATAAGCATTTTTATGTAGTAGAATATTTTTACCCAGAAATTTAAAGCTTTATTTATTGATTTCACGAAACAAAAGTAGAACAAAACGAAAATGAAAAATATCAATTATCAAATTATCAAGAAAATCCAGTTTGATGATTTTCTCAAGGGTCACTATCAGGCAGGTATTACACAAAAAAAGACGTTTTTTTGTAAAAGGCCTGACTCTTGTATCAATATAAAGCCAATTTGTGACCCGAAAAATCCCAGTTAAGGCCTAAAAGAAGCCTCAAATTTTATAAATATAATGGTAAGAGAAATATTACGGAAGGCAAATAAAGACATACAATAATAAACTATAGAAGAAACACAGACCATTATTAAAATAAAAAATAACATTAAAAAAGCAGAGAAAATACCAGAAACCGGTAAAATTATTATAAAAGCAGAAAACGTTATTCGCCCCTTTCTATCTTAATCGTTGTTTATTGTGTTTTCAGTTTTCAAAGGATATATTATTGAGAAAAATCCAATTAATCTTACCTGATTTTACAGTAATTATTACAGTAATCCTACCTGATTGTGTAGTAATTATTAAATAGTTAAATTAGTTTTTTAGGCTTAAATCTGAAGGTTGATTCAAATAATTAATTTAATCGCATTTGAATATTGTAGTTATTTTTATCACGTTCATTCACTTCAATATTTTTATGAAATCGCTATACTGCTTCTCTGTCATTTCGAACTTATGCATAAATGAGATTGTTCAACCTCTTTTAGGAAAGATCTAGAGATTCTTTTGGAGATTTTCATACAGAATCATGCTTTGTTAGAAACTATTTACACACCCAAGAGTATGAAACATTTCATTCATTTTCTCTTTAGAGTAGTAATAGTATTGCAAGTTGGTAGTAACGATTACTATTATGCTATTGAGGATATCCATTTAGCTATTTTTGGTATGCTCATTCGTTATTACTTTTCTACAAGTGTCTACTTCATAATTTTTGTGTGATAAAATAGAATTTTCCATTATCCACCAAATCGGAATTTTTATAGGACATAGAATTGATTTTTGAACCAATATTTTTTATAAAAAGTTACGAATAGAAAAATTCAGTTCATAACTTTTGAAACACATGAAATGTGGAAATAAGCAAATAAATTACCATAAATGCTTCATGAATAATCACTGTTCTTATCACAAATAAGTAAAGTTCTTTTCACACATAAGTAATCATTGTTCTTTTACACATAAGTAAAAGTCAATGTAGCTAGAATATATCATAATATTTATAATTATCTCTATTTCAAATATCTACATACATAGCATAATGAAAACAATAATATCCCATGATTTCTTTCACGACAGATAAGTCAATAAATATTCATCAGAAAATTATAAACTACATTTAAAATCTCAACTAATTAGATAAATTTCTTAAGCTCCAAATCAAAGGAATGGACTAAAAAGTGAATGAATAGACTAAATAGTGAATGAATAGGCAAAGTAGTGAATGGTTAAGCTAAACAGTGAATGAATATACTAAATAGTGAATAAATAAGCAAAATAGTGAATGGATAGGCAAAGTAGTGAATGAATAGGCTAAACACTGAATGAATATAATAAATAGTGAATGAATAGACAAAATAATTAATGAATAGACAAAATAGTGAATGAATAAGCTAAATAGTGAATGAATAGAATAATAAATAAATAGAAAATTAACCAGATTTTTAATATAATATCTGCAATTTAAACTCGATATCTATAACAAGATAGAACAATATTACTTCAATTGCAGTAAATAATTGAAAGCAAAATATATTTCTACATTCAAACTTACAGATTCTACTTTTATAAAACCTTTATCTCATTAACAATTTCATTATCTAAAAAAATCATTGCTAAGTTCCAGATCTAAAATCGGAAATACATATGTAATTTGAGAGTTGATTTTAGTTTTAAATTTGTAAGAACGCTACATCGATTACCCTATTCTTAGCATGGAAAACAGAAAAAAATATTCAAAGTAATTCTTATTTATTGCTTATTTTGTTTTCGAAGTATTGGATTCCGGATTATTTATCCGCAGAGGAATCGGATATCTGAATTTTGTTAAATACGACTTTATTTTCCAATGTAAGTTCATTGCCGTGCTTGTTACTGCCTTTATTTCTAACTTTCTATTTCGTCGTCTTTGGAAAAAAATATAGTTTCCCCTTATTTCGTTTGAAATTGTATTTTACTTTTTTCTTGCCTTCATTGTTTATTATCTTGATCTTCTATTTTTATTTATTATATTTTATTACCAGTGTTTCTTATTTTTTCTTACTTTTTGATTATTTTTTCTAGTCTTTTTCGTTAAAGGCTTTAACAATGAAAAACGATTAACATGAAAATATGTAAAATAACATATATATTTAAAAATCAAAAGTAAATTATCAATCAACCATTTTAGCTAATCGAACATTTTTGGTTCTAAAACAGTTGAAAATTACCCAACATATAAATGTAATTTAGCTAAAAAAATTTACTTTGTTTCAAAATAAATGCTGAGTACTATTGAATTAATTTGAACAGCATTAATCAAGACACCGAAAGATGTCTGTGCGACATGCATTTTTCAATATTTTTTACAAAAAAGTTTGCTAAATTTAGAAGAAATGGAAAAAGTCATTATATTCTGCGCTGTTTTAAAGTAATAAATGCTAATAAAAATAATTAAAAATGATTGGTTTATATAATGCTCAAAATATTCTGAAGATTCTAAAGCAATTGAATATAATTAAAAATAAAGATTAAAATGAAATCTCCTATGCATATTTCAACGTATCATGTCAGAACATCATTTATTGAGCAGCCAAGCACCAAGTGCTTGAGCAGGTTAATTTATATTTTTATTCATTTTAATTGTTTAATTCAATAAGTCATAAGTATTGAAAATGATCCAAAAAACTTTGTCTAACATTTATTGTTTAAAAAAAAGTCACATTTCCTATTTCTTTCATTTCGTATAATCACGTGCTCAAAATGACATTTCTCTAGGTTTGATTTGATGTAGTCATTAATTTTTTTTATCAGAGCTTTTGTAAATGCAAAATCAACATGTTATTAAAAGCTCATTTTTTTAGATGTTCGTGCAGATAATATTTTTTTTATTTTTCATCTAAGGATTTTCGTTGATGCCAAAAACCTCAGCCCCAAAACAACATCATTTTCTGTAATGATACAAATAATTTCAATCAGGCATCTTAATACTTGAAATTAGTTTTGATGCTGTAATGTGTTTAGATGAATGACTACGTTTACATGTTTAATACGTTTAGATGAATAATCAGGTATTATCAATAATAACAACCCTTAATATTAATAATAATTGAAAAATATTGTTTCCAGCAAAGTTTCAAATGAGTTATTATTAATGCAAACATATATAAGCATTAATAATAAACGTATAATCGCACTACTGGATGCAGCATCATTTATCTTAGTAGTGCTATTCTCCTACTATATTTTTTAAACAATTTTCAATGATTGGGTAAAACAATTTTCAATGCGAGTATACGAGGTAGTTCCCCGGGACCCTATATAAGTAGGGGCCTCAAATCGAATAAAAATTTTATTTTACGTTTTCTTCCTTAATGAATGCTTTTCATTATTAAGTTAGTGAAGCAAAGGGGGCCCCAAAGAAGTTTTTACCCCGGGGCCCAACTAGGCTAAGTCAGACCCTGGATATATACACGCATTTTATTTTAATTTTTGAATAAATAAAAAAATGTCAACTTCATGCAAAGTTTAATCATTTTAATCGATACATTTTAATTTTTATATACATAAAAAAATCTCCATACATTAATGATTTGTTTAGATTTCATATATAAACATCTTAGTTTGATAAAACAAGAAAGCATTTTGATTAAAGATCAAAAGAAGCCGAATTAATACTGTTTCTCATCATGCAAAAGGGGATATTTTTCTAAAGGCATAAAAACTTAATAGATTGTTGAATGGAAAAAAATGCGTTCAATTAATACTTCAATTCGAGGTTTATTTGTTTAAAATGAATTGCTTTTCTAAAAAAAAGTATTTTTTTTTGTCCCTATCGAAAAAAATCCATTAGTGTGCCACTCTTAAAAGGTCACAAATCAAATCCATTCAAAAAATCATTACCCTATAAATATTCACTTTGAAATCCATCACCTAAGGTAATTGTATTATTCTTAGATAAACTAATCAAATTGTTATAAATAAAGGCAAGGTTATTTTCCTTATATGAAAAGATTTTTATTTTTCAAATTTTATAATAAATGTTTGTTTATTTCAGTGAGAAAACTTTTATACTTTATCACATTATGTTATTTTCTTCTAATAAGGGCTCGCATATTCTACGAATAAGTGGTTCTAATAAATTCTTTGAAATTTTTGTCTTTGTATCTAATATTTAGATTTTACGGCAGGATTGTTGGCAGAGATAAGATTATATGAGAAATCCAAGTATTTTATATATCAGAACTCTCGTAATTTTTAATATCTATACTGTTCTTCGTAAATTATTAGGCCATTAAAATTCATATGTAAATGCTTTGGCAACAAGTAAAGAAAATGATTAAAAAGTTGTAAATGCAAATTAATATTTAGCTAAAATTAATAATTTCAAATCGATATTAAAATCAATGAAAATAATATCCACTCTTTCATCTGTTCTTATTTATTGTTGATTTTGTAACATAATACAGTTTTCCCTCTTGAATATAACATTCATAATGTCATTCTATTTATCATGTACATTTTCAAAATTGCCTTTAAAATGCTTAAAGAATTTGTAAATTTAAAGTAAAAAATAATATGTTTACGTATGTTTGAAATTTTATAATAGCTTTGTCTTAATAATTTATATATATTACTGAATGAATAATTTTTCGATGGGTAATAAATTCTAATAATAAAATTCAAAATATGATATTTCTTCTAAAAAGCAATGAAAAAGTATTTTTTCTTCTAAATGGGAAAAAATCCAACTCATTGAATTTTTTTCAAAATAAAAGCTACAAAATGAATATTTCTTCTTTCTCATATTTCTCAAAGTCAAATATTATGAACTTTCTTCTGCAGTATACATTTTGAAATAATATTTCACAGAATTTTATAGTATTATAAAACTTAGTTCCCCGTTTCAGAAAATATTTATAAAGACTGCCTTGAGTGGTTTCTGTATAGTAATTTGACATTATGATTATGGTATTTTCAAGAAAAATCTAAAAATGCTTCAATAAATGTTAAAGAAATTGTATTTGCTTGATGAAAGTGATTTTTTTATTCTTATATTTCAATATAATGTCAAAAAATCATTTTCCCCAGGGTTTTTAACAATGATGCAGCACATAGTGTTTTCCAAAGAGCATAAAATTATCGGAGAATATTTTGTCTTGGTATTATTTAAGAAAATACTCTTATGATTCATCTTTTGAAATATTTTAAATTACATATTTTTTTGGCTAGTATATTCATCTTCTTCCATGAAATAATCTATAAAACTTATTTTCTACTGATTAAAATTCTTTAAGTCAGTTGTTATAAATTTGCTTGTGTAAAACTGTATAAGATATAAACTTTCAAGAAAAGCAGTTTTTGTTTTTACTTGATGAAATAATAAAAGCAGACTTTACAAGAAAAAATTCAATAAAATGTAAAAAAGTTGAAAAATTAATAGCATATCAATTGATTGAGCACATTTTTAGCATTTTGAATATAAATTTTTTCCAGATAAATATATAAAATCCAATTATAATTATAATCAGGATTTTTCATGATGGTTTTACTTTATACACATTGTTCTTATGACCAACTTATTGCTAAATTTTTATGTAATGATGAATTCCAAGCTTATTTCCTTGTTTCTTTAAATCAGTTATATGATTGCATTTGCGAGTGCTCAATATTTAATCATATATAAGATTGAATTATTTATGTAACTGTTTCCTCAGCATCTGCAGCATTTATTACAATATGAGTACTTTCACTTTTGGTACATAAATATTAAATGCAAACAAACATCCAGAATATTACATGAAATAATATTCCCACCATGAAAATAAACTTTATATATATATATATATATATATATATATATATATATATATATATATAATATGTGTGTGTGTGTGTGCGTGCTAATTATTAATGGAATTATGCTTTTTTTAGTATTTCAGTTATACTTATTGGCAATTAATCCTATTATATTTATTATTACTCATTATCATTATCATATTTTTATTATGTTTTACAACTAAAACCGTAAACTATTAATTTAAGGAGGGTTTATTTTTATCAATTCATCTTATACTTAATTTCGCATATTTGCCAATCAAAATGAAAATATCCTATTATAGATTTATTAAAATGTAAATGTAGTTTGTAATAAGAAGCTCATTTCAAAAACTGAAATTGTTGTTCTCCAGCAAATATCTACAATTTACAAAATGGAAAAAAGAACAAAAAATTATGATAGAAAACATAGCTATTTTACTTCTGAACTCTTTTTTTTTCAGTCTAACATGCATAGGTGACCCGCAGTGTCCTAGTGTTAAGGTTTCGATCTCGATAACGAGGGGTTTAAGGTTGACCCGATTCCATCGAAGTAGACCCCCGGTTCTGAAACTGAGACCTTGACATTTTGGTTCTAACGAGAAGTCAGATAGGCATTATGGAGAAATTTGCCGTTTGACTTTGCATTGTTTATCATCCTAGTATAACAAAAACATATATCTTTTCTGTCGGTCATAATCTATATACAGACTATCATCTATAAATTGCCTTTATATGGTCTAAATAAAACAATATTCATTGCTCATCATTTAATAAGGATTAAGCTGGAAAGTATCAAAATACTAAATTAAATAAAGATACTCCACTTACTAAATATAAGTTTTCGAAATACTTCTAAAACTTATCATAAAGTGTCTAGATGTTTGAGAATGTTAGGTATCAAAAATGATGCTATTGTTTGAAGTTTAATCTTAATTCGTGTTAAACTTTTGGGCATGTTTTAGTAATAATTATTATTCACTATAAAGATTATTCATTATTTTGACTTATAAAGGCGATAAAATTTCCAACATACTTTGAGAAATATTTATAACTACGGCTTAATGTGTACAAGCACTTCGAGCTGAATAATCAATAATAAACTCTTTTAATTAGATTGTGCATCAGATGCAACTGGCGTATAATTGATTTTGGATCCATCGAATTTTCACGCAGTAGTGATTATTTTTGGATTCATTTAGTTAATAATAATCAATAAGCTAAAGGCGCGAGAGCTTGGATATTCATCCTAATTCACTCAAGATTTTTATCCAATGTACATCATCACTCCAGGATTTGTCTTCCACCAAATCTGTACGATATTGAACTTCCGGATAAAATATTCCTACCATCAGTAGAAAATTATGTTCAATTTCAAGAATGTTTGGCAACGCTCTGTATTAATTAACAGCTTTTGCTTGGACTGAAAATTAGATTAAATGTTTTATGATATACTTATGAATATGGAATGACTTTGACGCGATATATTTTTACGCAGTAATTGATAACTTAATTTCTTCTAACGATAATATCTTTGAAAGGTTATGACATCTGTCAAAGGCAGTTGGAAACAATTTTGCTGGTTCAGTTATGATATGCGATATTACTTGAACTTGAAGGTAATGACAGTTATTAAATAAATTGTCATGGCAGTTTAGATACACTTTACTTAAAATTAATTTTGATTGATTAAATTGACATAACATACAAAAAGGCATATTTCACATAAAATATATCGTATAGAGTAAATTCTGATAGATTCTTCGTTAAATTTAATCCCATTTTTATATTTCAGTATTTTTGCCTGTTAAAACTAATATTAAACTGGAATAAATAGAATCCAGGTGACAAATTATACCTTTTAATCCCTATAATTTATATAAGAAAGATAGGTCTAATAAGTATGGGTCCTCTTTGTATTCAACTAAATCTTTTATTGAGTAAATTATGGAAGATTCTAGTCGTACTAATTAAATATCGATTTCACTATCAATGCACAAATTACTTTGGGGGAAACCCTCTGATCAGTTTGAGGCACTATAAGTCGATCTCATTTTTCAACATTTCTTAAATTAAATCATATTAAATTTTTATTAATTATGATATAGTAGGGTTAGACATTAAATAGCTAAATGATAAGTATGTAAATTAAAATTTTTTAGTCTACAAAATAATCAATCAGTATGTTTTAAATCTAATGAACTTTTCATCTCTTTCGAAAAACACGTACATGGTTTTAATCCTAATAGGACATTATTAAAAATATTGGAAAATGTATGTTAATTTATTCATTTTTTTATTTTATAGTGAATATATTAAACAACAATTATTGATATTATAAGTAGGTGATTGTGGTGTAATTATTTTCTGATATATGAGAAATATCTTTCAAACCCTTTAGAAATTTTAAGATCCATGCTCTTTGGGGGTTTCGTCTGAGATCAGAGTTTTCCATAAAAAAGCTATTATGATATAAAACAATATATTTCTTTATCTAACTTATTGAATGCAATAGCCATGTGTTTCAAAAATTGTCTATGACCGGAAGATAATTTTTTTTCTAAATTTATATTTCATATTCATACTTAATTCATATTTTTGAAACTCTACATCCCTTAAAAGATAATAAGATAAGAGCATAAGATATTACCATCAACCTTCTGTTTATTCGACTTTATAGCGTCTTGACTCCTTATTCTCAAATGATCTAATTCATCAACTTCTGCAGTATCTTTATTTTTTTTTACCTTTGTTTAAAGTTTAAATTAGCTTATAATCCTTAATTAGTTATTTATTTTAGCTTTTTCTTGTGGATCTTTGATCGGTTTTATTGTTTTTTGATTAAGATTCAAGGAATAATTATTTTATCTTAAAGAATTATATATATATATATATATATATATATATTTAAAGTTAGGTACATCAAATTACACTGAGCATTCCCCGCTGATTGAATGTCTTTTTTTCAAGGTCAATGAGAACTGCTGGAGTAATTATTCCGTGGGTGGGTTGCTATTTAGAGGTCAGAAAGCTTTTGGGCTTTCCGAATAAGGAGTTACTTGTATAGTCTAGCAATATAAACCTAATGGTACACTGTATACAAGTATCAAGAAGTTAAAAAAATTATTATTTTCTCTGAAATTAATAATTTATGATATGTATTTATTAATGGGTTATTAAAGTTGTATTTATTAAAGTTATGATATGTATTTATTTAATGGGATATTTTTTTTGAAAAGAAGAATATTGATTTAATTTGTATATCAATTTAAAAAAGAAAAACATTGGCCAATTTTTATATGCTGAGATGTTACATTCATTTACTTAGGATTGCTTTACATTTATAGCTGAACACATTTCTACCGGTTTCGTGTGAGATACTCTCATAATTGAATTAAACACTTGTCATTGTTTCTAATATTTAACTTAATTCTCAAAATCCAGAGTTAGGAACATTTTGAAATGATCTCTCATTCAGCTGAGCCAGAACTTGTTTTAGGGCTCGCTGAGCATAACCGACGATCTGGGTGATTCCCCTGCCAGGATTTGTTATGGTGGACACGTTAATAGGATCTGGAAGGAATAGCCCCGCATTATTTTGCTTGGATGCTCAACGGCTAAGGAGGGGACCTTAACCATTTTGAGAATTTCATTTAACCTTTACGGTTCCTCAGTTCTGAGATAGCTGCAATTAGCCCATTGAAATTGTTCAGGAGTTTAAAATGAAGCTTTAGTCCGCCAAAATGATGTAGGATTATTATACATAGTGATTAAGACAGCGTTTTATTGTAATTGGATGGATATTTTAGATATAAAGGAAATCCATGTTTGCATACTATTTTAAATTATTTGATAGATTATTACGCTTTTAATATTAAAAAAAAGGCTTACAGACTATAAAGTATAACATACATTTTTTTAAGTTTAGGATATCATGCAATGTGGAAGATTGTATGTACAACAAAATACTTATTTAAACAGCAACTAAAACCCTATATATTAATCATTTCATCTCTTTTCCAAACAGATTAGTTTTATATGAACTATCATACATAAGGTTTATCTTTGTCCAAACGAAATCACATTATTGTAATTATAATAACATATATTATATAATAACATATTTAACATATATTCAGTAATAGATTTTTGTTATTGATATCTGTAATACAGCCTTTTTATTGACACCCCACAAATTATGTGCTTAATTTTTTTTTATAAGATATGTATTCCCTAGCTAAACGGAAGTCCCTGTAAAATTGGAAGTAATATTATTCACAAGCCAAAAAATTAACGTAGAGTTGATTTTCATAACTGATCAATATTTTAGTTCTTATTAAAATTTTTGGGGTGCCTGTGCCTTATTAAAAATTCTCTAAATTAAAAAAAATAAAAGTTTTTTTTTCTTGTAATCTGATTTTTCTAAAAATTGGAGTTAGAAATTCTGATGCAGGCATACTTAACACTTAACCACACACCACACCTCCTTTCAAGAGCCCATATGACCCTTTTCCGGTTTGGTATAGATGTAGGTGGAGTTTATTAATAACCTAAAAAAATTCACAGTAACCAATTTCATAGAAACACACAAATGACAAAATATGAAAATATAAAAACAATAACAATAAAGAACAAATACTAGTATAAAGAATATCTAGAGTACAATAAAACTGAATGAATGAATATGATAATGCATAATATGAGGGCAAATATAAAAAATAGTTATTTGAGGGGATTTGGAGATCAAATTTCATCTGCCGATACTTTGTAACAGCTTGGTAAGATACTTTTGGCTTGGATGCCACTGACTAAGACTTAATAATGTCAGATTCATCTTAAATCAATCCTAATCTTGCATCAAATCTAGACGTAAATACAACCAAATTTATTTCCATTTATAAATGTTTACAAACTGTTCCAAACTGTTTTTACTGTTCCAAAGTAATATTATTTTCTGTTATTTATTAGGAATTCATTTTTTGAATAACAATTTTTAGTATTTAGTTTTGAGGGTTCGAAGAAACGGCAAAAATGATTACAATACCTTAGTCATTAAATATTATTACAATATTTTTTTCACAAATTGTAAAAGGGTCTTGTGAAAATTTTGATTCTCTATAATATTAGCAACGATATTTTGACTATTTAGCTTGAAATATCTTTAGTTGATCTGAAGAATTCGCAAATTTAATTTTTTAAAAACAAAATCAGACATTATACAGGGAAATAGAAATATTTGAAATTTCAATTTCTACTTTTTAGGAATCATGTGTCTCTAAACACATTAGCTTTGACTTTGTACAAACGAATGCATAATTTCCCTATAAAAAATTATTATATTAGATAAAAGGCGTAGCTTAAGATGGAAAATAAAATTAAAGTTTTCTTTTTTTGATCATATGTATATTTTTACTAGAATATATGTTACTTTCTGTTTTCTGAAAGCCCATAAAATATTTGTATATTCTTTTATGAGTATTTTTATGTACTCCCAAGTTAAAGAAAAATATCATGTAAAAAACATATATTGTTCTAAATTTTAAAATTATTATAGAAAAATAGATATATTATTAACTAAATATTAAAAATCATAAAAAACCCATTCTATTAATTAAAAAATCTATACAATACTTCATATATGGCTTAATGTATTGTGTATGATTTACATCTGATTGTGTATGATTTACATCTGATAAGTACATACAGCTAGATAACAGTTAACATAATTTCAATAACAGAAACACAAACTGCTGGCAATAAAAAAGCCGAAACATGAACAAAGACAATATATTCAAAAATCAATAACGCAACAAACCGATTCTATTATTATTTCACGATAAGACAGTTCACTTTTCTCAGTTTACTTACGTGTTCCTGGTTTTGGTGGCAGAGTATCTAATGTTTTAGAAGGAATTACAGAACTTGACAACGAATGAATGTATCACCACAATTCTTTCTGTCCTTGAACATTCATTTTCGTCACCAAATTCACCAAATGGTCATGCATTTATCACTAATGAAATGTATTCTTGACTTGGAAATCAAGATGGTTAATTTAAAATGAACAGAATATAGAAAGAATATACTTAAGAAAATTTTACGATATTCATAAGGAGTCATAATGACATTTTTGGCTTAGATTTTACGAATCGAAAAATGTATTAAGAAACAGTCAAATTTAAAAGTACTTTCTTTTTCTTTTTCAATTCCTACTATTAGTTCCCACTCTTCCTATATATTTATATCTTGTTCAAATTTTCATTTGCTAATAAAATACTTTTTATTCATCCACTTAAATTAAAATACATTTATTTTAACTTGCGGTGAATCATATTTGATGTTAATTGAGTTTATTAAAATACTAAATCATCAAATAAGTTAAGCTAAATTATAATACGTTAAATATTTTTAGCAGTTTGTAATGAGAATTGAAATCAACAAGTAATTGCCCAGTTGGTAAAATGCTAGTATTTAAGTATTTTTCACTTGAAGGGGAAGAATGCTTCAATTCTTGCGAAAATCTATAATGTTTGGATAAATTATTTATATTAATTGTAATTATTTTATAAAAAGTCCGCCAAAATAATTTTTTTCGCTGTTGACTTGAGTAGGAATTGTCTTTTTTGACATTACTTGTTATATGTAAAATAAACATAGTAATATCAAAATAAATACACATTAAAAATATTTATTAAACTTTGTTATAAACGCAAAAATGTATAAACAATTTAATCATTTTTTTTAAAAAAGCAATAGCATCTCTATAGTTGATATTTAGGTATTTTAAACAATATCACAAGCTAATTAAATATGAGAAATTTTTACATAAGAAGTCTCGTTATTAGGCATTAAACAAAGGAAAGTGCATTTAATAATAAGATTTTCTTTTGTTTGAAGCATCGATAGTAAACACATTCCTCAAGTTTCAAACATGTATAGCAATCCTTTTGTGTTTGAAGTAAGTTCTCAATGGCGAAAGCTGCTGGCGTCTAGGAATTAGTTTCAAGTGGAATTATTTCACAGCTGAATGAATATATCTTGATGAATGGGAATCCATCAAATCACAATCCAAAGAAGTACTCATCGGCTTGTTAGTGAATACCTGAGATGAATGGCTTTCACATTTCCATCAAGTCAAAACGACGACCATCATTAAATACTTCCTTGTGATTGGAGGAGGTGTTACAGCAGAAGTTTCTAAATTAATGCCGGCAAGATAAAGGTTATAAGTTAATCTCTTTGCCGATAAACTTCGCTTCACTGAAATGTTTGACAGAAAATTCATTTCCGCATTAATGGGTCCGCAAGTTGCTAAGAAATAATGACATATATCTAATCTGGGTGACTGAAATATAGCTTAGATATTACATTGTTGCGAAGACTTGTAATAATGTAATAACATATATAATAAGGGAATTGAAAATTAAAATGGGGTTTGAATTGATATTAAATTTTTAAATGATTATTTAAGAAAATAACTTTTGGAGGACTCGTTAATTATATCAATACCTATATTAACTAAAGTGTATATTTTGAATGTTTTAAATGTAATGAAGATGCACTAGATTATAAATTAATGGCTAAAAATTATTCAATTTGATAATGTGCATGGATTATTGTGCTTACAATTTTACTGTCGTATTAATAAATTTTAATAAGCTTTTAATTGTGGTTCAGCTAATTCAAGTATATATTTAAATAAAAAAAAATAAGTATTATTATATCACTGTTTATACTAAATACAGTGTATATTTCGAATGTTTTAAATTTAATGACGATGTACAGGATTGTAAATTAATGACTATAATATTATTTAATTTGTTAATGTACATGAATTATTATGTTTACAGTTTTACAATCGTATTAATAAATTTTAGTACACTTTTTTTGCGGTTCGGATATTTAAAGCACCTATTAAAAAATAATAATATCACTGACTATACTAAATATAATGTATATATTCAAATGTTTTAAATTTAATGATGATGTATATGATTATAAATTAATGACTATAAAATTATTTTATTTGATAATGTACATGAATTATTAGGTTTAAAATTTTAATATCGTATTTATATAATTTAGTAAGGTTTCTTGTTGCGTTTTGTAAATAAAAAAAATTATCATTATATCACTTCCTAGACTAAATACAGTGCATATTTCGAAAATTTTAAATTTAATGACGATGTATAGGATTATAAATTATTGACCATGAAATTATTTAATTTGCTTACATACATGAATTACTTTGCTTTAAATTTTATTATCATATTCATAGATTTTAGAAGGTAGTTTGTTGTTTTTAGATGGGTTCAAGCATCTATAAATAAAAATTAGCATTTATTTAAATAAAAAAAATGTATTTTTTGTGAAAATGAATGGCTCCTTGGAGATAAAATATAGGAAAAATATTAATAACAAAAAATAAACCGAAACTTCTAACACTTATTTTTTAAAAAAATCCAATAAAGGACGAGATGCGCATTATTTTTTGAATTGATATCGAAAAGTAGGCTTCTGAAATATGCAACAGTTTCAAAACAATTGCTATAGCGCGCCTCATCAACAATGCAAACACACTTTTAAAAATTGTATTATTGTTCAAAAGAAACTTCTTTTAAGCAATTTACTCTTCATTGCATTCAGTTCTCTTTTTAAGGATATTATTTATGCTATTCTCTTGGATATTATCATATTCATTTATTCTAGCATTACCTATGAAGCATCTGCATTGATATTTTGATAAGGTAATATCTTCCATCCAAAAGTTTTTTAGAAATTATTTGAGAAATTTATGTCTGCAGTTTTTTAAAGAAAATGTATTTCAAAGAAAATTGTTAGAAGCATAAAAAGTTTTTTAAAGCACTCTGACTTAATGATTATGGAATATATTTTGTTATTTAATGCTTTGTACTTCGTCCATATATAGTTAGTTCCACTTTATTAGTAATTTATTAAAATATCAATTTTTGGAATTATATAATGTATAAATTTTATAATAAAATGTTTTAATGAATTGAGTGATTTTAATTGGTATGATTTTAGAATTTTTATAATTATATATCAAGAAAATATCTAAATATTATAAAAGTAATTAAGACCTCCTTTTAATAACTGTCATACTATTTTCTAAACAATATAGCTGCAGTATATTATTATATAATTTAATATCAATGATTCTTGTATTTATTAGTTTTTATAATATTATTCTCCATTATTATAATATTTTTTTTGTCACTATACAATAATTTATCTTCCCGATAGTATAAAAATTAGAAAGGGAATACGAGACGCGATAAATGAATTTCACAAATTTTCTGCTTTGCAATGGATTTATTAATTGTGAGATGTTTCGCATCTTCTAAAGAAAGTTGTATATACTTTATGCCTCCTTTTGCAATGTGATTATTAGGCAGAGTTCCAAGCATTTTTAAAGACTTTATCTAAGAAGCTTCGGTATATTATTAGAATTATTTTTAAAGGTATAATAATATTCATTATTTGAAATAAAATTTGGCTTTCCATAACACTCACAAATAAGCTAGAAAGTGAAAATGAATATTCAATGGTATTTAAGTTGCAAAAAGATGGTAACCCTTGTTGGAGAAAATTACAGCGCTCCACAAAAAATATAATAGCACATGTAAAGGTAAACCATGAGAATACATATTTATTACGCAGCCAATTTATTACGCTTTAAAAATGAAATTTGTAACAGTTTTCTGATCAAACGTTTCACGCTAATGTACAAATGTATTTAATATTAAATATTTGTTGAAATACACAATGTGGTTATTTTTTTCACTTATTATAGCATAATTGTATTAAAATGGGCTTAAACGGATTCTAAAAGAAATTAATTTATTGTGAAATATATAAAAGAGAAAAAATAGGCAGAAATAATAGCATGATTTAAGGAAGCATAAATTTAGATAAAATATATAATTTCAATTTTTAATGTGGTGTGGATGAATTATTAATTTCTTGGAAAAATAAATTACGTACAGGTGGGATTTAAGAAGAATATACTTATGCTCAAAATGATATCACTTAAACAAACCAAAATTTCACTCAAACTCTTATGAAATAAACACTTAGATTGAAAAGAGGTGCTTTTTTTAAAGACAATAATCAAGATTTAAAAAAAAATGCTACACAACAAGACAGATTAATAATTTCATCTATCTGAATTAAAGAGCTGAGGATTAAACTTTCACACTTATTTAAAAGTTTGTTTCTTTGACAAATGTTGAAATCCAAGATTTTAAAACAACGGATGATTAAATGCAATTAATTTTTATAGATGAAACATATTACATGATTGGACATGAAATAAAACTTGGACAAGAAAATTTATCAATATTAAAATGCTAATAATTGAAGAATACACCTGATGAAAAAGAAAGGAGGTTTAGATTCGCAAAATCATTAAGCAGTTAATTTCCAACAGCTTAATTTTTGTACTGTTTTCAAGAGAGAAGACTCCATCAATGAATCAAGATCAGTCGATGAACTATTTTTATTATTTGTTAATAATTAAATATATGCATAAAGAGTAAGTTTTTTTTTATTTCATGCATCCATATTGAATAATATAATTGCTTTTTTCTGCTAAAAAGATACATTTTTTTTCTTATAAAAATTTAACTAAGAGAAAAATAATTTAGGGAAAGATTCTCAGGAAAATTAAAACTGGAAAATTCTTTTACTTTACCGTATAACTAAAAAAATATTGAAGTTTATTCTGTCCATAAATACTTTATTGAACTTAGATTATAATATACTAGCTCTTTTGGTTCATTTTATTATAAAATATGTGAATATAAAAAAAAACATATATTCATTTAAAAGAAACTAATGAAATGTTTCATCTTGTATTGTTGGCATTTATTGAAAAGAAAAACTTCATTTGAGTACTTATGTCATGAATTTGCATGTTCTAAGAATATGTTTTGAAAGTTTCATTAATTTCATACTTTAAAATCTTTAATTAGTTTTGAAAGTTAAAAAAAAATCGTAGCGTACTTAATTTTAAATTTATATGAAAATATATATTAAACGATATTTTTGATTTTAATGAAGCCATTTCCCAATAATGATATTAAATCAATTTCATGAACGATGACTATTAAGAAAAAAAGAGAAAAAATTAAAATTGTATCACTGAAATTTAAATCATCATTTGTTTCTACGTTTGAATTATTAAAATATTTTTGCTAAGAATGTTTTTACAATTTTAAAAGGGAATATCCTTAATTTGACGGCAGTCTTAAACCTTCGAATTAAATTATTTTGAATTTCATTCTGAAATAATAATTATTCATTAAGTTATCTTTTCTGTAATTTATAGTTGTAAATTAAAAGAAATTCCGCAAATCTGAGTAATCTATATTGAAAAAGATTTAGGTTTCATTTTGATAACCTTTTTTGAGAGAGAATCGTTTTATTTATTAAGAAAATATACATTTCATTTATTTAATAATTACGATAGTAAACATTTTAATTCTACATTATTTAATATACTTTTTAATAAATATATATAATAGTTACATAGGGTAAGGTTTACCCTGAAAAGGAATAAGGGCATTACAATTTCAAATTCCTGGTATTACTAACATAATTTTTTATACACAAATTCTTTAAGAATATGAATGAAAAATTTCGTGAAATTATTTTTTTATTGAATAGACCTGATATTGACAGTCAGATTAAGTAACTATATCAAATACTTGTAATTACAGTAACATAATGATAGTTCATTTTAAAATAACCGAAAAATGCTAAATTATTTTTTTATTGTTCTCCTGAGTTATGCTCTAAAGTCGCTTGAAAGGTAATTCAGATTAATGACTAAAAAATTATTTATTTATGAAAACTTTTTTTTTTATTTTTTAGATGAAACGCTGACGTCACATTTATTCATGAATTCCATAGAGAAAATGTATAATGTAGAACTTTATTCTATTTGCAACCTAAGAAACTTAACTTATACGTCTCTTTGCTTATCTAAATTTCTTTGATCAAATGTAGTATTTCAATCGTTTTTTTTTAGAAAACTGAATGTTTAAGCTTTGACGTGACTTTTCTGTAACTACAACCTTCCGAATAAGAAAGGACTCTTTTTTTTTATCGCTGATCGACAAATACTTGTATTCAGAAAGCAATTTCGGAAACGAAACGCATATACGTTGGAATGTTTTATGCTAAGTGCAAAGTTGTGTCCTGAACTATACGACGAAATAAAGGAACGTGATCTTACGTAAGACATTTACCTTCTTAAATAAGAATTTATAAATGATACCTTTAAAAAAGAATTTCTTTCCAGTTTCATTTTGGAATATATTCAAACAGGGGACATGGATAAAGGATACTTTTAAGCAAATAGCTTGCTTCTGCGAAAACTCGAAATAACATTTTTGTTTTGTTTTTGCTAAACTGTTTTGATTCTTGTACAGGAAGATCGGAAGGATGGAGTTAAGCTCGAATCAAAATGTCATTTCAAATTCTCATTTGAATTCGTAGGTGGATTTGGACTTAAAAACAATATATAACTCTTTAAGAGCTTCTGTGAATTAT